>CAICTM010000661.1:0-54197 GCA_903772945.1 Seminavis robusta
TATCAGGCATTCAAGGCCCAGAAATCTCGAACGGGGTAGGAGAGCTAGCTAAGGTCTTTGGATGCGCAACGCCGGCAGCGTACAAAGAAATGATACGCTGTGTAAAGTACGAGTTGGACTCAAGGAACCGTGGACTTTTGATGAGACAGAGAAGAACGAAGGACCGTGGAAATGGAAGTATTCTCGGATTCGGATTGGGCCGGAGGCAAGAACAACAGAAGATCGGTCACGTCCATGATGATCTTTCTCGAAGGTGTACTCATTCACTGGAGGTCCAAGCTACAGAAGGTCGTAGCATTTTCGAGTTCCGAAGCTGAGTTCTACGCGTGTGTCGAAGCAGTACGAGAAGTACCGTTCATCGCACAGATTCTGAAGTTCATACAGATCAACGTGGAACTACCTGTGCAAGTGAAGATCGATAACGTAGGTGCTATCTTTATGTCAGAGAACCAGACAAGTGCAAGTCGAACAAGGCATATGGATACGCGGTGGCACTACGTGAACCAAATTCAGCAGGACGGCCTAGTGAAGAATGATTTTGTTCGCTCGGAAGACAACGTGAGCGACATTGGAACCAAGAATGTCAACGTCGAGACCCTCGACAGACATGCACCGAAACTGACAGGAGACAAGAAGCAATTGGTTTGAGTTGGTAAGAAGGTCGCTGCAATCATCGCGAAAACAGGAAAGGGCTGTCAGAAAGGTATTTTCGTATGGCGGACAGACGACTCGGGATCCACAATCACGGTTCGTGAGTGGGGATGTGTGACTCAAATCAGATGGTTATCCGATCATCATCTGATGGCCAGGTGTACGAGGAACGAGGACAATGGTCGTCTAAATGATGCAACTACAAAGGTTAGGAAGTTAGGTCGAGGAGATGAATGCAAGGAGCGACGGGATGGAACAAATGAATGGACTGATGAAGGTCCATAGGTTTAGTAAAGTGGGAAAGCCCTCCAGGCCAACCATGCACTTCAGGAAGATAGATCGAGGAGATCTATCTGCAGATGAAACTGCGAGAAACAGAGGATCGAAAGATCCTGGAATATGTATGCATATCGGAGCTCAGTTGTAGAGCTCACAATCTAACGAGAGAGAAAGAAGAAAAACGAAACAATAGCCACTCTACTAGACAGTAGAGCTGGAAGGATATTGATTAAATTAGAGAAAATGTGCGTTCAAGTTCACACCTTTTTCAACAGGGGTTTGAGAACAGGAGTTATGCGGTTATGCGCATGCGGAGTAGACTACATAGCAAATAAATACAGAACCCCAAATTCACCTTGATCTTGACTCTCTCTACATTCTCTACTTACTAGCTAGTAATTCCTGTCGGAATTGCCGGTACAGTATTGCCTAATGTATCGGTACCGGTATGCAGTCACTTGCAGCTCAGCGCTCAAGCTCCAGTAGTATCTTGGTTTGGCAGACAACAACTCGTACTTTGGAACTATCCCTTCGGAGTTTGGCATGTTGTCCGATCTGAGGCACTTGGATTTGTCAGGAAACATTCGCATTCATGGCTCCCTTCCAGCAGAAATAATGGCGGGTCTCGGGTCATTGGAGTACTAGTATGAATTTGGATATCCGAGGAACTACATGACAGGAACAGTGGCTGCAGCACTCTGTCAGCGCCAGAAACAGGACTTCAGATCAACGCCAATTGCACACTCGTTCAATGCTGTGCTGCGGCGTAGTCTTAGTTTTTTAAAAGTTTGCTCTATGCATAACCACTCCTACAAACCAAGCAGAAGAGTATAGATCTAGCAGATCACGAGTTCAGAGACGGGAAG
Source organism: Seminavis robusta (assembly GCA_903772945.1). Taxonomy (NCBI): domain Eukaryota; phylum Bacillariophyta; class Bacillariophyceae; order Naviculales; family Naviculaceae; genus Seminavis; species Seminavis robusta. The sequence continues at coordinate 1,797 of CAICTM010000661.1, forward strand.
GGGGCGGTACGGTGGGTTGTTACGCTACGTTACAGAAGAAGCAAAGGGGACCCCCCGGCTGCCTTCCCGCCATGGAGACAACCCGTAAGCACACAACATCCTAGAAAGATCCTCACGGATTGATCTCCCTCGAGAGACGGAGCACCAAAAGCCTGACCACGTCCAGTTGCTTCCTGGAACGAGCAACATCCAGCGGTGTGTCGCCCTTGCCGGTCTTGAGGTCACCATTCGCGCCAAACTCGAGGAGTAACGTGACAATGCCAGCGTCACCTTTCTCGCTTGCCCAATGGAGAGCAGACCAGCCAAAATTGTCTCGTATGTTGGGGTCCGAACCATGATCCAACAGGAGCCGTATCACGCCGATGTTGCCTTGATCGATGGCAGTGTGCAAAACCGTCCAGCCATCCCGCTTTTGTAGCCGACATCGGCGCCATTCTCTAGTAACAATCCGAAGAGCTCGCGGTGGTCGTTCCTCAACGCGTGGTAGAGCGCCCTGCCGCTCCCTTCCCAAATTTTGACTTCGATGGTGTCAAGCAAAAGCTTCGCCACCTTCGGATCGTTGTTGCAGCAAGCAACGTCAAGTGCCCGTGGGACGCAAAAAACCGGATCCATGCGTGTCTGTTGCAAGAGAAATGATACCATTTCCACGTTGCCTTTCTCGGATGCAGTTACAAGAGCCGGACCGATGCAACGAGTATCAGCCAAAGTGTGCGTGAGGAGCAAGGAAGCCATATCCTTGTTGGACTCCTTGGTTGCCACGACGAGAGCCGTTTCCAAAGCGGGCGAACCCACCTTGCCACTGTCAAAGAGAAGCTCCACAACATCCGGGTGACGCAATTCCACGGCTGCGGATAGGGCAGCTTCGACAGAGGCAGCGTCGAGACCAGGATAGTCCAGCAACATCTTCACCATTTTGATGTCTCCTCTCTTGCTGGCAACGCAAAGAGCAGGATCGAGGGTTCGAGCACTGTACGCCCCAGACTCTTTGGGACATACGCCGACATCCAGACCCTTGTGCTCCAGCAAAGCCTTCACGACGTCTGCGTGACCACCGGCAACAGCAAAATAGAGCGGCGTTTTGTTGGTTCTTGCCTTTTTGTCGACGTGAGCCTTTGCCTTGAGCAGCATGTGCACCAACTCCAAATGTCCGGCCCCACAGGCAAGATGAAGACATGTCACGCCATCGTGGCCGGTTTCCTTGGGATCCAATCCCCTCTGCAAGAGCTCCTCCACAATGGGTATGTTGCCGGCAATGCAATTGACGTGAAGCACATTTCTGCTTTTGTAGTTGGTAGAGTGCAAAAAGCCCCGCCGCCCCCCCAATAGGACTCCGGTTGCAACGGCGTGATCCAACAATTTAATCATGATATCCTTGTTGGCAGCTAGGAAAAGAGGCGTTTGACCACCCCGGTCTCTAATGTCAATTTTGATGCCTTTTTCTTCCAGCAGGAGCCTTACAACCTCTGTGTGCCCCCCTTTTGCTGCAAGATGCAGGGCTGTTTCGCCGCCATTCATATCACAATAGTTGGCTCGGTCGACACATTTCTGAACCTGCCAGTTGACATCAACTTTGGGCAGTAGGGCGCGAATGGTGTCGACATCTCCATCGGCAGCCGCATCCAGGAACTGCTGTTCCTCGTCGAATCCGAGGCGCTTCAAAGCTACTGCCGCCGCAATCTTAATATCTCCGTCTCCGCTGTTCACTTTTGGCACTCGCTTGAGCTTTCTCATGCTTTGTTCCAAGTCCCTCATTTGAAGCCTTCCTGCATGATGCAAGTACGAAGCTGGCGCTGCGTATGGATCCGAGCAGGCGTCCATGGTTTTGCGTGGGCTTTCGCCCCTGCCAAGCATGTCCTTAATTTTCTGTATGCCTTGGCGAATGTGCTGTTTGAATACTTCCTGAATCTCTTGAAAGTCATAGTCTGTCACAGCCAGCAGACGCTTCAAGTCTACGACCATGGGACGACCTGCCCACCAAGGGTAAACGACAGCGAAGTGCTTGTGGAAAAAGCCAAAAGTGGCTCCATGCCAACACATACCGGCAGTACTGCGCGAGGCATGTGTGTCGAATCCAGGCATGGAGGCAAACAACTGGATGGCAGCTGCCAGTTCGTTGCCTTTGTGGTCCACGAGATGAACATGTCCGCCTCCACCGTACCGCGGGAATCTGCCGAATTGCCATTTCTTTTCTTCTGGATCCTCTTCGGTGGGCTTATGCGTGAAGCGCCACTGCCCTGAGGCAGTTTTTTGGATGAGGAGGTTGCTGTGGGGGACTGTCATAGTTTGGCTTCGTTGCTTGTTGCGGTCGGTTTTGGGAGTGAGCACACAGCAAAATAATGGAAGCTCTGATTCGATTCATTCATCATCGACCCAGCTAGCTGTTGAATCACGGGATCACGACTGTGAAGATCTTTCGAAGTTAAGAATCCACGACTGGGAGGATCTTTCGAAAGATCCACGACAAGCCCGCTCCCCCCCCTTTTTTGTCGAGGTCTGCATCCTGCTGTGTATCTTCTGATAGTAGCTAGCTACTTGTATCACCCAGGCAGAGGCAAGCCCAAAGAAGAGGAAAGAGGAATCAATGCCAAGTGGGATTGGGTTGGTAGGATGCAGAGCTGGAGACTCAAGGCTGAACCCGGTCGCTACGGCATGGTTCCACCAGCCACGAGCCACGAAAGGCGTGGCTGTTTCTTGGTACCTGGGTGCTGCCATCGTGAGCGATCGAAAAAATCTACTCGTGCTGTGTTGCCAGCGTCATCAAGCGGGTGAATCGAATCAGGGGCGACTTGGCACAGACTCGACTCGGCGGAGGCTGCTTCCTGTCTTCGGGAATCTGGGGATCATGGTGATGATGCATGTATGTACGAAACAAATAAAAACTCTACACGGGCGGTACTTTGGGTTGGTATGTACCGTACCGGTAGCTCCGATGAGATGGAAGTTCCGTCGCATTGTGGTGCACAAAACTTGATCTAATAGTGGAAGCCTTTCGCTACGGAGTTCAGAGCTAATGAAACGCGACAATGAACTCATTATTAAATATTGTAATGTACGGGTTTAGTTCATTTATTGATTGATTGCTGCATTTTGCGTTTAGCATTTCCTTTTTGTCACATTCCTTGACGGCAAGAAGCCATCTATGTAGTATACGAGTTGTTGCACTGACGAACACAAGATCAACTCTCCCTAAGGAATCGACGTCTTCGTGCGCTAGCGCAGTAGTCCAGACCTTAGAGGAACCACGGAGGAAAGAAAATACAATGATGAGGTGCAATAGTCGCACTCGTGGGACAATGACGAGAATCCTTACCGCTGGCGGGCATTCCGCCGCATCCCGGGACACTACTGCTATCGCCAGGTTCAAGCTGAACGCAGGTCAGGCCTCCTTGGCATTCGTCGTCGTTGTCACTTGGTCACCAGAAACAAGTTCGAATCTCCAACGTGAGACGTATGCAGTACCATCCAATCCCAACAAAAAAATCTGACAAAAAACAAACTTACCAGTCACCTTGGCAGTTGTCACATTGATCATCGCTGGAACATTGGGTGCGACGGAGGTGCAGATAGTTATCTGGGAGATTGACACAGTAGTCCCCTCCTGGCGAACCTTCACCAGAACAACCTGGAACTGGAATGGTGCTGCCACCGGGTCTGTTGAATAGTTTTATTTCGCGACAATGAGTGTAGAAGCTTCATGGTGAGTTACGAACGTTTGCAACAAACAATCACGATTTCACGATGCTTCGCAACGCAACAGTACTTACCGGAAGAAGCAGACGAGACCGCCTTGGCAGTCGCTGTCGTCATCACAATCCCCTTCACATGGTCCACAACTACCATTGCCACATCCTGGTTCTGACAAGTCGGGACCGCCCGGCGGTGTCGGTGTGGGTTGCGGGGTTGGTTCACGTGTGGGTTCCGGAGTGGCTGGTTCCGGTGTTGGTTGATCGGTAGGCTCATCCGTAGGTTGCGGTGTGGGTTGCTCCGTTTCGACAGGAGCTGCACTGGGTTCTGGCGTGGGTGCACAAGTTGGACATTCACAAGTCTCTGGGTCACGTTCTGGGATGTCTCCATCGCATGGTGCACAAAGTGAAGTGGGGCAAGCTAGAACGGGTGCCATGGTTGGAGCACAAGTAGGACATTCACACGTTTCTGGATCCTGTGGAGGAACGCTGCCGTCGGGGCATTCATCGCAAAGTATAGTGGGACAAATTAGAATGGGTGCCATGGTTGGAGCACAGGAAGGACATTCACACGTTTCTGGATCTGGAAACGGTCTGATCCCGTCAGAGCATTCATCACAAATTATGGGCACACAAATAGAAATCCTGGTAGGAGCCGACGATGGCGTTGAAGACGGAGCTGGGGATGGTGCTTCCGTTGGCGAAGCGGATGGAATCATATCGGAAGGTCTCGCCGATGGACTGGACGATGGAATTTTGTCCGATGGGCGTGCCGATGGAGACGCACTGGGACTGGCACTTGGCTTGGAACTGGGGCTGGAACTGGGGCTTCTACTGGGGCTGGAACTTGGGCTGGAACTGGGCGATGTGGATGGGCTCTTGGATCCACTGCCCGAGGGAGCGGTGGAAACGGTGGGAGAAGGGGTGGTGATATTGGGTGGAATAATTGCTTCGACCGTGGCATCTACAAGGAGAGGTATGTAGTAATAAAAGAACTCGCCGGCAGTTTGCACATATTCGGTGACGTATTCTTGATTGACGGCTGCCAGTGTGAGATTTCCGACTTCTTCTTCGAGTGGCGTCATTGTAAAGTTGAGAATCGCTTGGCAACGCAAGTGAAAGATTTGCAAGGCTTCGTCGTTGAAATCCCGGAATACTTCTGCAGTTTGCACAGTGGGCCAAGTGAGAGCATACAGCTCGTCAGTGAAAGCCTCGGCATAGTACCCAAAGAAATAAACGAGAGTGTTATGGATCAGTGCTTGTTCTTCCTCAGGTGAAGCTGAAGGACCTCCAAGATCAATCTCAATGCCTTCTTGCAGATTTCGAAGGCGTTGCTCCTGATCTTCAAGATCTTTATCTTGATCATTCACTTGGAGCAAATACATGTAGTCTTCAGTAGCTTCAGTAGCTTCAGTACCGGTACCAGCCTGCAGCAGATCCTTGCTCAACTGGGTCAATTGGCGCAATCTTGCAGGCACAGAAGATGGGGGATCTTGAAAGGTGAGATTAAAGGGATTGGAGTAATTTGCAATCAGAGAAACATTGGCAAAGCTGATGTTGAAAGTCACCAACAAGGTTCCAGGTTCTCCAGGTGCAATGGTAGCGTCAGTGGGATCAATGAACACCTCATCTTCAGCTGCATCTTCAGCTGCATCTTCAGCTTGAACAAACTGAAGACCCCAGAGTAACTGGAGAGTGAAGCAAGCAAACAACACCTTCTTCAAGTTACAAGTACAATTGCTACCCAAGAGAATCATCTTCTCGTTCCTCAATGTCGTATACTAAGATTCTGTGCAGCTTTATCTAGCTAGCTAGCTGGCTATATTACCAGGTAGATAAATTCAATTTTGTGAGTTGTGAGAATTTTGTGTTGCTGTTGTTGGCAATTTGTAATTTGAGCAAGAGATCCTCCCGCGTAAGGATCCCAGCTAGATTTCTTGTGCCACCAGTTTTCGGTCAGATGACCGACGAAAAATGAGGGCCAGATCTTTTTACACCCAGTTGCTACCATAAAAGAGGGGGGTAAGGTATAGATGTCAGGGGGTAAGCTCACTAGATATCAATTCTGATTCAAATACAGTAGAAAATAGATACATTTATGGTGTGTGCAATCTCAAGAAGCCCTAAACACCCAAGCAACCAAGAAGACCATAAGATGCAAAGTCTAATGCATCTGTCAATGAGAGTCATTTGGCATGTAGCTGTGCATTCCTTCAGTCACTGGAATGCTTGGTCCAGCTGATAAAGCTTTCATGAGTTTCTAACTCTGGAGTACTGTAGCTAGCAAAGCCAGAGTCACCATACTCTGAGCAATGTCATCTTCCTAAGGTTGGTTCTCCAGAACTTTGGTCAAAGCTATGATACATAGCTGGCTAGCATGTTTGAATCCAAGAAAGCTCCCTAAACGCGGAATTGATCGCCCCCCACTACACTCAATCTTCTTTGGTGGCCCCCCTAAATTGAATCAATCTTAATTAAAACAGCCCCACAATCCGTGAATATTCATTCGTGAACCGCACATACAGACGGTACTATGAACAACGACACGTCTCTGTTCTAATTACCGAGCCTGCCACAGTGTGTAGAATGTCGTAAGCTTCTAAGTATCGAGCATAAACTCCAAGTGGGACTTCTAAATGAAGCTTGTTTACCTTTTCTGGTAGACTGCAGAACTGCTTGGCATTGAGTCCGTCCGGTTGAAGCCAAGCCGAGTATTGCTTGGCATTGCAAAAAAAAAATTGCTTGACCGGACCACTACACAGTATTGCTTTCGTGTGGGTGTAGGTGTGATTCAGCTAGCATGGGGGTAGAAGATGCCACAAAGAAATGTGCTTGGTACGAGTAGAGCCATCCATGGTTAGCACACGAGTGAGCAATCGTACTGCCATTCCATTCCAGATCAGTAAAGCAGTCAGGTAAGTAACCTGACCTGGCTCTTGCCTGTCACCTGGTCCAACACCTGCCCCACTTAAGAATGATTCAATCTACACCAGTGCCTGATCCCGCTGCAAGCCTAAGAACAGAAAACGAGGCCTAAACCTGGCCTTCGACAAACCAGGACCTGCACCCACATGTAGTTCGCAATGCCCTGCACCAGGCCTGCAGCCCCACAATGATATGGATTGAAGATTCATTCATTCTAATGATACTAGTACATATTTTCTCTATTGTGTTCTATAACTACCGTATATATGGCTAAACCCACACGGAATCACCACTCTGTGCGGAAGCCACCGATCGGGTGTCCTCACGTTGTCGACGATTCGACGACGACATTGACATTGACGATGTTGCCATGGCGGTTGACAATGGGACTTCCTCCTCCTGGAGCGTACTCAGAATGGCATTGTTTCTAGACTCGAGTAGTTGCACTCGTTTTCTCTTTTGCTTGCTTCGAAATTCGTCATAGGCGTGCGCGTAATCGCCCCGTACATCATCATCATCCTCGTCCTCGTGTTCCAACTTTCGATCGGTCATGTCCGTGTCCAATCCTACAATCTCGTTCATGGGCTCACTTCGAAACCAGTCCAATCGGTGCAATACGAAGAAGAGCGGTCCCATGGTGATTGTCGTCCAAAGTATTATGCATAGAATGCCCACAATTTGACATGCCAAGAGGTTTCCTCCACCATAGACGAGACCCGCCGAGGCTCCCGACGATGGGTTTCCAATCCCGGTGACTTTCCAGGTACGGGTAGGTTCCGAAAAGAGACCGACGGAGAGTGCTCCCCAAATGCCACCCACCAAATGCACCGGTATGGCATCGACAACGTCATCTGATGCATGAGATGGGGTGTGGATTGGTGAGTTGGGTATCGTACGTAACGAGCAGCACTTGGATAAACATATGTTCATTGATGCTGGAACTTACCAATCCGTATCCAGAGTAGGAAATCCGATGCAAAGGGGTATATGATTCCGGCCACTGTACCCACCACAATGGCCGCCCAAAAATCCAGTGTGGCACAACTGGCTGTAATGGAAACGAGCCCCGTGAGTGCTCCATTGATGGCGGGTCTCAAGTAGAATAGTGCCTGTCCGTGTTGTAGTTTGGATTTTACTAATCGTACCAACAGAGACGCCATGGCCGCAGTCCCCGCAGACAAGAATGTGTTAATGGCACACATGCTGGCAATTTGTGCCCGAAATGGATTGTTGTCTGGAAGTAGCAATGACGTTCCCGCATTGAATCCGAACCAACCAAAGAGTAGGATAAAGGCTCCCAATACTTGAAGAGCGACGGAATGTCCTGGCATGGCTTTTGGCTTTAGCAGTGGTTTTCCAGTATGCACATGGTAGAATCTGCCCCTTCTGGATCCCAGCAAGTAGGTGCTGATAATGGCAGTGGTTCCTCCCGTGATGTGAATGACGGCACTTCCTGCAAAGTCTAGCATTCCCGTGCCAAAGAGCGGATTTGGGTTGGAATAGGAAAGGAATCCAGCGACGGACCACACGGCATGGACTGAGATGGGGTATACGAGTCCCGTCATGAAGCAACTGTAGAGCAGATAGGCCGCCATTTGACATCGTTCCGCCAGAGCTCCCGCCACAATGGTGACTGCCACAGTGGCATAGTTGAAATGGAAAAAGTAAAATGCCAAATCGACATTTTTGCCCATTCCAAAAAAGTCTTGTGTGCCCATGAAAGTAGTAGTATGGGTAGTGGCAGCTGCAGTGCTCTCTCCTCCAAATGCCAGTGCAAATCCACAGCAGAAATAGACCACTCCCGCTGCACACGCATCTAGTAAGTTTTTGAGCATTGTGTTGTGGGTATTCTTCTTTCGCACACATCCTGCACAGAGCATGGCAAAGCCGCCTTGCATAAAGAAAATAAAAGATCCTGTAAAAATCATCAAGAAACTCTTCACTTTGGCATCCACTAGTCCTTGACTCGCTTCCAACTGATCAATCACACACTTCATCAACTTGATAGAGTCTCCTTCTTCTGTCAGAAATCGGCATAGTTGGTACGTCAGGCTTTCTTCTTCTGGATAAAAATCCACAACGACAAAACTCATCTTGCGTTGCTTGAATTTCTTTCTTTCCTTCCTTCCTTATAGAAACTTGGTAAAACAAAAATTATGATGAGATTTGCAGTGCTGCCCATGAGGACGCCTCTGGTGCCCTTGCATCTCCTTCTGTCTTTTATGGTAGCTCTTCTATATTCTATAGACTTCTGTGCCACAATAATGTGGGAGGCAGGAGGCAAAGGTTCCAGAGAAACTTCAGTTCCCCTCTTGTCACACCCAAGAAAGCACATTGAAGTAGTCTAAGTCATTAACCCACCATCTGCCCTCAAAGAGATAGCAAGACGTTAATAGCCTAAACCATTAACCGACTGTCTGCCCTCAAAGAGATAGTAAGCCTGTTTGCGGCCTATTCATTCTAACTTGTCCCTTTAATTCTATGCTCGTCATTAAATCATTGCTCTCATCCTCTTTTATAGGCCTCGGAAGTTTTCTATTGTACCAGTACCGCAATTTCAGCCAGAGGCACGTGCGATACTGGTACCAAAAAAGATCTTTTGTAATTGAGTTGGGACTTTTTCACAACATGGGAGAAGCAAAGTGTGGGAAGCGAGAAGACAGGCTCATCAAGAGAGCTGAACGCACGACACAAGAGACAAATAAATAAATGTACTAGTAGTCTAGTCTCCCACGCCAAAGAATCCAGCGGAGGTCTTTGCTGGCAAGCTACAAGCACGGTATTGCCGAATCTCGCATTGAGGTTTATGGTTTATGGGTTTGTGAGGAAGACAGTTACCAGTCGACCCGCAGCTATGCATTTAATGCAATGAGTTCCAAGGAGTACCTACGTACCTACATGTAGGTATTCTCTTTTTATAAGACTTGAAAATGCTTCCACTGGGTAAAGGGTAGTCATAGAGTACCGTAGCTACTGGTACTAGTACTGTAGCTTCCTCTATTGGGCTACCGGAGCTTCGGGAGGGCGGTTGACGACTGACTCACACAGATTGCTCACACAGCCTGAGCGGGCTTATTACTGGAGGCTTTTTCAATGTCTCGATGTCTCGCCCATGTCCAACACCCAGAACCACGACGCGGTTGGGAACACAAAACAGCAACAAGATTCTCGTCTTGGCTTCCGATACCCAACTCAATGAATAGCAAGATGACAACTCCAATAGTTTCATACTCTGATATTCCTTGGAAAAAGCATCGCAAATTGCTTTTGGCTATTTTTGCTGTGGCTCTGGTGGTTGTCCACTTGGCGAACGAAGCTGGAAAATTGCTTCTTCTACCATGGGATGCCAGTACAAGTGCAAGCTTAAGTAGTAAATCTATTGCTATTGCTTGTATCAATGGCAACAGCACTACCGGTAGTAGTCATTCCAAGGAAGAAGCAACAGAAAAGATGTGGAAATCTCATAAACTGCAGGCAGCAGTTGCGTTACGGGTGATGGAGGAACGAGACATCATGACTACCCCATTTTCCAGTCGTGAACTTGCACTACAAAAGACGTTTCCTTCAAATCTTCAATGGACACCTTGCGCACTAGAAAGAATATTTCAGCAAAAGCTCAAGAAACACAACAATCAAGGCACGCCAATTCAAGTGAATATTGCCGTGGTGGGCGGATCCACCGCTGCTAGGCCAGGGGATCGATGTGCCCGTCACCACTCAACAACAACAACCGTAACAACAACCAAGCCAGATGGAAGACACAGTGGACAATTACATCAAAAACTAAATCAGGAATTCATACAGCACCAGGCGTTACTCGACACGACCAGGAGCACGAGCATCAACACTACTACTACTACTACTACTCATGACAACCTTTCCATGAAATTCCAAGTATACAATTGCGCTCAAGGTGGAACCAACACGGTAACATCTGCCATGTTGATGGATGGCTGTGTCAATGCAGCAAATACAGACATCATCATTTGGGACTTTTTGGTCAATGACGAAGCGGGTGGGGGTGGTACCAAGGAAGAGAATCGAAAAATGGACTTTTGGTTGACACGAGTCCATGCACATTTTGCCAAAGCCGGAAAGCCTCCTCCACCCATTGTCTTGCTGCACTTGTGGGGCGATAGAGCCATGACCAATGTTAACAAGTACAAGGGAAAACGAAAAGTATTTGACATTTTGGATCGAAAACCACACCGGTATCTTGGTCGATTGCTCACAAAATACATTGAGTCTGGCTGGGATATTGCCATGATCAATGTTGCTGCGGCTATCAATGGTACAGCCCTCAGCCAAAATGTGAAACTTCTCCTCGATGAAACCACTCATGCCAGTTGTGCTGGAACCAGCTTGATGGGGGATATGATACAGCACCTTTTCTACACAAATGTTGCCAGTGAATCATGTACTCTGCAAAATGCGCTTACAGAGCCACCACCACAACCAGTCGTTCCACTGCCCCACAGTCTCAGAGAGCCCAAAATGCCCAGCCCCATCAGTGAAGCAAAGTGGACCCCTCTGTGGCATGATTTGTTCCGGGAGGACGCCAGGATTGGGTCATTGTCTGTCTGGAAGCCTGTGGAAGCAAATTTGACCAATCTACACTTGTTGCCTGGATGGCAGGCAACCATTGACAGCTGGCCAACCCGATTGACTGCCAAGCACAGAGCTGGTCGATTTGATATTAAGAATGGGTTGGTTTTGCCAGAGTGTGCCAATACCACCCAAATGCTCAACTTTTATCTCCAAGAGCCAGATCTGAAATGGCTTGGTTTCAATATGAAGGGCGGTGAGAGACATGTTTACGTCAATGGTATGGAGCTTTTGGAAGTAAAAGCCCGTCCTCATGACTGGTGTTTTGGGTTCACTCAAATCTCACACTGGGTCAACCTGAAGAACTATACAGCAATCAGGCTTCCAGAGGATGGCATTTACACAATTTCCTTTTGCCATACCACGCCGACAAAAGCGACAGAACCAACTCTGTCTTTCTTTATTGGGGTCGCCGTGTAAGGGAGCGTGGCAACGATAGTACTGCCGAAACGTCAGCTTCTGGAACATTTTATCACGAGCTATGCAACTGACACGAATTTTGAACACTAGCTAGGCTAAACCCTTTCCTCCTTCCTTTTGATGAGTAGCAGCAGTACCGGTACCGGTACGGGTAGATTGCTCGTTTTTGAAGGAACCACTCGACTCGACGACTCATCATGATCCTAACCTTCGTCAAGCACCGTAAGGCTGACCGCGGGAGCCTTTGCATCGTCGACGGACTGTGGCAGTGAAGCCAGAAGAGCTGTCACACAGAAGAGTCACAATGACTGGAAGAGTCTTTGAGTGACCAAGAACACTTTGTGCGAAGTGAGCCGCCACAGAACATTTGGTACTCAGGTAGATGCGGTAACAATATTTGATCCAATAATCAGAGTAACGCACAAGTTTACCTTAGTTACCTGTAACGCCTATCCTGGGCTTTTCTTTCTTCGTCCAACTTCATCAGCTTCATCAACGCCAATTAGCTTATTGTTGCTCTGCTTGAGTATAGTAACATAAGGGGGATTAGAGTATAGTAATGATGACATCTCCAATACAAGTGGTGTCTTCCTCAGATGTCCCTTGGAAGAAGATTCGAATGGTAGCCTTGGTGTTGGGCGCTGCTGCTGTGGTGGTTTTCAATCTGGCAGGAGAAGCTGGAAGCTTGATTTTTCCAGCCAGCAATACTGTAATCACCTGTACCAGTACCGGTAGCAATGACGGCACAAAAAGCAACCACAGCAAGGACAGCCATTCCAGGGAAGCCAAACTATTTGAATCTCACAAGATCCAGGCAGCAGTGGCGCTACGGGTCATGGAGGCCCAAGACAAAATGACGACGCCATTTTCAAGTCGCCAACGAGTGCTGCAGAAAGGATTTCCATCAAATCTACAGTGGAAACCGTGTGTACTAGAAAGAATATTTCAGCAAAAACTAAAATGGAAGTCAAAACAAGGCAAACCCATGGAAATCAACATTGCTGTTGTGGGTGGATCCACAGCTGCTAGGCCAGGCAACCGATGCCCCCTCCAAGTTGAGGATACCAGCTCACAGGTACCGGTACAAGCAAAGACTAGTCCTGATGGCAGACACGGTGGACAACTACATCAAAAACTACATCAGGAATTTGACCATCACAAGTCACTACTCAATGCTACAACTTTGGGCAGGGATGAAAGCTCCATGAAATTCCAGGTACGCACTTATGCTCAAGGTGGAATCAACTCAGTGACCTCTTCTCTATTGATGGACAGCTACATCAATCCAAACAACACAGATATCATCATTTGGGATTTCTTGGTCAATGGTACGTATTTGCCAATGCAAAATAGTAAAGACAAGAGACAATTTGTTCATCCAAACCTAACTGTCATCCATTTGTCATCCAAATTGTGCTCGCTCACAATAGATGATGCTGCCAGTGGTGGCGAAGAAGAACAGCTTAGAAAACTGGACTTTTGGTTGACACGGGTACATGCACACTTCACACAAGGTGGGAGGCCACCACCACCCATTGTCTTGCTCTGCTTGTGGGGAAATGGAGCCAAGAACAAGGTACTCAACAACAAGGGAAAACCCAACAATGAGATAATCAATATACTGGATCGACAACCAGCCAGGTATTTTGGTGGATTACTGGGAAAATACATCAACTTGGGCTGGGATATTGCCATGGTCAATGTTGGTGCAGCTATCAATGCTACAGCCCTAAGCCAAAATGTCAATCTGCTTCTCGACGATACCAATCATCCCAGTTGTGCTGGAACCAGCTTGATTGGAGACATGATACAGCATCTTTTCTATAACAATGTTGCCAGCAAATCATGTACTCTACAAAGAGCTCTTGCAGAATCACCACTGACACCAACCATTCCACTACCTCATCGGCTCAGAGAGGCCAAACTGCCCAAAACCAAGGCACAGTGGACACCCTTGTGGCGTGACTTGTTTCGGGAGGATGCCAGGATTGGCTCTGTATCTGTGTGGCAACCTGTGGAAGTGAACCAGACCAATCTACACCTGTTGCCAGGGTGGCAGGCATCCATAAACACCTGGCCGACCAAGAACACTGCGAAACACACACCTGGTCGATCGGATATTAAGAATGGCTTGGTTTTGCCAAAGTGTGCCAATCGCACAATCTCCAAAATGCTCAACTTCCACCTCCAAGAACCAGATCTCAAATGGATTGGTCTCAATATGCAGGGCAGAAAAACTCATGTGTATGTCAACGGGGAGGCAATCAAGGATGGAGGACTTGCCAAAGACTGGTGTTTTGGAACAACTCAAGTTTCACATTGGATCAACTTGAGGAAGTATCCAAACATCAAGGTGTCAGAAGAAGGCATCTACACAGTTTCTTTTTGCCATGGCATGGCCAGCAGTGTCACGAAGGAAAGTCAGCTTGCACCAACTCTGTCGTTTCTGATTGGGGTCACTATGCAGGATGACACGCAGCTGACTGACCAGGCAAAAAGATAAAACTAACTTTTTAAGAAAGGATCCAGATCTCTGCAGCGAAGAAGTGTCAGTGGTAGCTTGTTATTATTCATTCCACTGAGATCGCGATATTGGTCTACCGAACCATGGCACTATCGATAATGCCTCTTGCAGCTTTCTCCAAGCTTCTGCGTCGACTACGCGACAGAGATCGAGAAAACTCTGACTCGAGTCTAGCTAGCTATTGTATCCGTGTTCATAGACCGTGTGACCGCCGCACACCATTACCTGTACCGGCCGCCCTTGTTACATTTTTAGAACACGGGAGTCGGAAGTGCACCGAACGAAAGTCTAGCTAGAGACAGCTCTGCCACTGATATCTCGGATCTTCCTTATCTCAACGATGGACGATGACGACAAGGCTTGTTCTCTGTCTATTACTCGGACCAGGTACTAGTACAGTAGCTGTCCGGTGTGTCCGCCTCACACCGCATCGAGCGCCCTTCATACCGGTACCAGTACCGGTACAGGTACACCCATGTTTTGGGCGGGAATCGAATCTCGAGTCGAGTCCACCGTTGTTATCTCGGATCTTGCTTACCGTACTCCACGATGGACGGCGACGACGAGGCATGTCGCTGCCCAATGGTGTCAACTGACTGCTGTCGAGCGGCGGTGTCATTGAGGGGCGGCTGTTTTTGTTTTATCTCGTACCCCGTACGTACTAGTACCTTTGCAGACGGTCGATCGTTTCAGTTTGAAACGGAAATGAATGACGACTCCATTTTGATTTTGGACGTTGCACCTTTTTTCGATTTGGGTCTTTTCAAAACGAACTTGCGAAACCTGCGCTCTCGTAAGGAAACGCCGTTGCCTCAACCAAGCTTTCTCTCTCAAACAACACAACACAACTTCTTCGACAATGCATGACGATGACACCTTTTTCAGTGCTGTCATTACCGTAGTAGTTCAGAGTTCGTTTGAACCTTGAGAAGCTGCTGGGGTCAGTCTTCCGGGGCTGTCCTCGCCGGCTTCGCTGAACGTTGGTCCGCTGGGAAAGGTGTCATCTTGCGGTGGTTCCAGCTAGAGATGGAGCGTCCTCGTGCAAGGTAACGGTCGGTTCTTCTGTCTTGTGGCGTTGCTTGTTTGCTTGTTTGTTTGTTTTCACGGTCGTCGACCGTTGCCGCCTCATCTCTTTTTGTTCCCAACGTAGGTCTGCGCCGTGTTGACATTGATGCTTTGGCCGTTGGTGTTGGTGTTCCCGTCTCATCCACACAAGGTCAGTTCCCACTCTGCTTACAACGTCCGACAATGGTGCCTTTTTCCGGTGCTGCTTGCAGCTGCTTCGAGCCTTTGTTAGAAGAGCGAATGGGCGGCCATTTCATGAGTCCGTTCCGTTCACTCTTCACCGGGAAAATGGCACCCAAACAGTCTTTCACGTCTTCTTCTGTTACTTGAACCAGTCATGCTAACCGTTATTCTGCTTCTACTTCTTCTTTTTCTTCTCGAGTCGACTCTTCTTAGCTTGGGTCCTTTCGGCGTGGAACCAGGTCTAGGCAACATACAGGTCAATTGTCGGTAGTTCAGGGTTGTTTTTGGCTCGCCGGTCTTCAAGTACTGTCGTTGGAAGTTCGACGGGGCAGCGCATTTCCGCGACCGTTTGCCTGTGCTTCGCCGTGCTTGGTTCTCATAGCTTTTAAACGTCCTACACTTCTTGTTCTCAAACTTGACCCGCCGAAGCCGTGGGAGAGGGAAAGGGCCGCCATTTCATGAGTCGAGTCGGTTTCGTTTGCCTCTCCGCCCGAAGAGGATGGTGCCAGCCTTCATTTCTGCCGCGGCGAGTCTTAACAACACCTACTCTCCTTTTCCCATTTCCAACAGCGGCGTCGAGTGCACAGTCATCATTCCGCCGTAGTTTTCCGTGAGCCTCAAATATGTGTCTCCGCCGAAAGCAAAAGGAGTTCGAGTGCAAGCAGGTTCTTTTAGTAGTTTGGATATCATGATGTGTGCGTAGCTGCCGACTCGACTCATCCGATACCAGAAAGCCGCAAAAGACTGGTTTTGTGGTTATTGAATCATGTTACATTGCTATAATTGCGTGCCGTAGCTAGCTAGCACTCGACCGAGATTGGTCCTCGAGTCTCCAAAATTTCCGAGGAAGCATTTGAATCGGTACCTCCATCGCTGGTGGTGCCACTGTCCATGCTGCTGTTGCTGCTACTGCTGTTGCTTGTGGTGGATGTCAGACTGATTTCATCCACATCAATGGGTTCACTTTTGGTCCTTCTACTACTCTTCTTTTGGTGTTTGTCGTCGGTGAGCCAATTGAGATCATCACTTGCTTGCTGAATAATGATTGGCACGGCGGTTTCTGCTGGGTAGTCGAGCTGCTGACGACGATCGTGGTTTACGAGATCTTGTGTCGTCAATTCCTCAGCGACCCGCGCCTGACTTTTCTTTTCAGCATCCAACATCAATCTTGTTTCCTTGTCGTCCTTATCATACTTAGCGTTTCGTTGTTGCTGCTTTTGCATTGCAATCACGGACTGAAGCGTCTGTTGAATGGCCATTGTCGTTTCTCGCAGCACTAGCGTGGGTCGTAGTGACTCTTTTTCGGCCGGCAATAAAAAGTATCGACAAATGGGACATCGCTCCACTTGATCCATGTGCCCGAGACAGACCGAATGGCCGCAGGGCAATGTGCATGGATCATCTTGGAATGGTTCCAAACACACGGGACATTCGATACACGACCAGCATTTGCGCATGCACTGCTGAAGGGTTGGATCCTGGATTTGTTCTAGTTTCTCGGTGAAATGGCTGTTGCTGGTAAGGATGGTATCATTGTCGCTGCTGCTCTGCTGCTGATGCGATGATCGACGGGGCTTCTTTTTGAGATCGGTCCGTACTGCACATTCGGATGAATCATCATCGTCATCATTATTGTTTTGGAGAGCAGTGCCAGTGCTGGCTGCCCAAGAAGGAGCAAACTGAAAGGCTGCGTTGGATGCGTGTGGTGACTGATGATCAGTGACCAACTGCTGCAGTTGGGACGCATTGGTACTGCAATGACCATAGCATAGCTGACAGTAGTACTGATACCGTGGTACTAGACCCACTTCATGGGTACTTCGAGGTGGATACAAGCCGTCATTGGAAAAGGGTCTCGTGTCTGCGTGTTGACAGCAATGCACATAAGACAATCCCCCGCACTCGCGACCACAACACGGTTTTGGCATTCCTCGCACCGCAGCTGTCGTGGAAAAACTCCCGGTAGTACTAATGTTGGATCGATGTGGCGTTTCGTTGGTCGCAGCGGAACTGTCGTCGTCGTCATTGTCGCTGCTCCCGGCGCGTGCGCGACCAGGAACAGCGCTGCTGTCAAAGGACACGATGCGTCTTCGTTGTACCAACCGTTGCTGCTGAATGCGTCTCTGATCTTCACAGTACGAACAGTACCGTTCCGTTGGTCCGTGTCCGTGTACGCAGCAGCAGCAGTTCTGCGCATCTACGTGCAAACAAAAGGCGCCACAGCAGGGCTTGTGAGAACCCATCTGACGAATGTCCAGACTTCCCTGATGCTGATCATGCTGAGAAGAAGACAAAAGATTACTATCAGTAGTATCCAATAGCAAGGCTTGCGACGCGTCTGCCAAATCCTCTTCACTATCAGAAAGACAAGCCGCGTAGCCGTTGCTATGGACCGATGGCACGGGATACCGAGTGGCAGTCGCACGATTGGACGATCTCCGGTTCTTCTTGTGACGGCTCTTCTTAGATTGGTTGTGCGGACGACTAGATCCACCATTGTTGTGGGTGTTGCCCGTAAGGCTTAAGAACTGTCGTAGCATGGGCATCTAGCTGGTTGTCGTTGCGTTGCGTTGCGTTGTGGACTTGTGGCTGCACTTAGCTACCGTTGGTACGCAACCAAGAAAGAAATTGAGGAAAAAATGAGCCTGCAGTGCGAACCGCGAACCAAGGATGTCAATCAGAGAGCGGGCAAGAGAGGTTCGAAAATTTGGGTAACTACGGGCTTCTTTCTGGCGGCGATCAACCACGAATGGAGCTCAGTAAGTATCTTTCTATTTTGGCACCTTCACTTACGCGTATTTAGGCAACAACATGTGACTCCCATCGGCATTTCTACCCGGTGGGATTCAAGCCATCCAAGCAACATCCAACCTGCCTGCTCATTCGGCATGCATGTTTCTAATAGAAATTTCCGTACACAGCCTTCAAGGGCCACTAAAAACGGCGGGCGCCAACACCCAGTCAGCTCCAAATAAATGTGCCACCGGTACATCAGCTAGCTAGCGGTAGGTCGAGGAACAGTGTTGGGGTTTGGTGGTGGGAGTGTGAGGCGCCAAAGGTATCTTGGATCCGCCCACTGATGGCATTTTGGTAGCAGGCAAGCTACCTTTTATAAAAAGAGAATAGGTTGACTTTCATCTGGTTGTTACCAAGAAGACTACAGTGAACCAAGTGCCATAGATATCACCCTCATGTATGTTTGGTACACGTGGTCAGCAGAGGCGGTAATTGGATCTTGCATCCATGTAGCTAAAGCAACCACAGTATGATGCAATTCTGTAGCTATGGCACATGCCCATGTAGCTAAAGCAACCACAGTATGATTACTAGAAGCAATCGGGTTGACTATGGATTAGAGAGAGCTAAGATGAGGATGGAGACAGAGGTCAAGGGGAGGGCACGACGCAGGAACGCAAGGCAGATGCAATTCTGTAGCTATGGCACATGCCCCATAGTAGTTCAGGCAATCAATGTACATGTGCAGCTGGTTGGGTGACCGTGGATACTGCGTGGTTTTTGACAAGACCCCAACCTTCCGCCATAAATGATAACCATCCGCGTCGATGCACAGTCGAGTCAGTCAACAGCGAAGCAGCCGTACGGTACCGTACCGGTACCGGTACCGGTACCGGCACCTCTGCTTGTAGCTGGCACATACCACACCTGCAAGATCAACCTCAACCGCAGCAGCACCAGGTCCTATATCGGTACCGGCATCGTTATTTAAACTTACTACTACTAGCGTTCTAAGGCGGTTTCGGAACCATTCACAGTATTCTGGTTGTCTGATCTATTGTTTAGGATTACTTGTACCGTTACATGTGTTCTGAATAGCATTCATAAAGGTGCTGCACGAACGATGCTCCTCCTTGGGAAACCAATGCTTTCGTCTGTGGGTGGTGCGAATGGGATGGATCGCTTGAATGGGTGCTCTACTACTGGGTCCCTTCTTGTGCACGACAGGAGCAATCACCATCAACACACCGTCGTCTTCCAGCTGGACCGACAGATTGTTCACATCCACTACAGTGTCGTCTAGTAGAAAGTAATGGTCCGTGGAGCGTTGACCTCGTACTTGCAAAATTCTGCCCAAGCCGCTTGGCTCGTTCAGTACATTCACAGACAGATCAGAAGCTTCCACGTTGAGAAACGTCAAAACAATCTGTTCTTCCATCTCCTCCAGTTGGTAATAGCGTGAAGACAAGAGATTATTCATCCAAAACTGAAGTTGAGAGAGAGCTGGCATTTCGTCTATTTTGAAGAAGGATTACTGTTAGTAATATGATTCTGTGTTTGTGTTTGTTTGTTTCTGGGTAGTTTGGTTTATGAGAGAAGCACACCTTTAGCATAGAATGGAATATGGCTCCTCTGCTGGATAAGCTTATGCATACAAAGCATGATTTCCTGAGAAAAAGTGACGGCTGGAAAGCACGAAGGGAAACCACCCAAAGTGCTCAGTCCGGAGCTGATCCACTGAGATCCTACGAAACGCTGAGTAATAAGCCGGTTCATTTGCTCTTACACAAGCAAAATGGCAGGAAGTCGGTTGATGCCTTTTACCTACGGTACCTGGTACCGGTACTGTAGGCGGACGTTGAAGCATTCTAACCACAAGCAAAAAAATAGCAAAGGAGAAGTCAGTTCGGGTCTCACCCTTCAGACAAGAGGTGTTGACGTGATGGCGTGATGGTCCTTTGATAATCGCGGGAAAGTGCCAGATTGCAGTGTGGAGTAATAACACCTGCAGCAACCGCGATAGAAGATGTCGTCATCAGAGGAGTTCTTTGACATACTTGTCCTCGTCACAGCTAGAAAAGCTGGGTAAAGTCGCTACAGACAGAGACGCCCGTCATGGACGGTTGCATAGAGATTGAGTTTGAGCATTCCGGGACCTCAAAGATCCTTGAGACAGGACGAACGTTTCTATTCCATCACCTGCCTGTACCGGTACAATGGAGTTCCAAGTACTTTGGCCCCAACACGGCCATTGAAGCAATCCGTCCCAGTGAGTAATGCCAGCATGCCAGCGAATCCTTGCCATCTCTATCTAGATATCTGAGCTCCTCGACAACGGCTGCATGTACCTACCGGTACCAGGTGTTGTTCCCCCCCTTGTTACTGGTACCAATGGCCTTTTATCGACACAAGGATCCACGGAGCCCAGTTAAATCTTTCTGAAGCATCACCAATTTCTCAGTTAAGACAACGTTGAAGCATTCTGAAGTAAAATCAAGTCTGTTATTAATGGGTTTACGTTTAAACGTGATGGTCCCGTCAGATGATCGCGCGAAAGTGCCAGATTCTGCATAGAACTCGGATGCAGCAATCGCGAGGTAGCAACGTACATGTAGCAACACCGAGACCGAAATCAATGTTTCATCTGGAACATAGTGTTACAAGTATAGCTGTAGCTAATAAGAAACCAAAGCCAGAAGCCAGGCAATCACAGTCTGCTGTCTCTGTCTGCTAGTTCAGCACCATGTCCGAGAACGATAAAAACAGCTCCCTTCCTTCCAAGGGCTTGCGGCAAGGCACGGCTCCTACTGCTGCTGCTGCTGATGCAAGGCACGGCGCCATTCGTGTGCAAGACGGAGTTGAGGTGCCCTCCAAAGCGGGGCTCAGAAATAACGATGCTGTTCTGTCCACTGCTTCAACAGGTCAAGTCCGACACGGGGCCTATAGTGTATCTGGAGAAGATCTGCGTACCGGTACTACCAGTACGAGTAATGCTACCGGTAGCTCCAGCACGAGCGCTGGTACTGGTACTGGTACTGGTACTGGAACCAAAGCTGGACTGAGGAAAGGTGCTGCAGCCGTAAGATCAAGCCAACAGCAAAACCCACAAGAGTCTCGAGTCGGTCAAACCAAGGCGGGGCTACGACGAGGAGCAGATGCCAAGATGGGGATACCTTTCAGTGCTGGTAGCGCTAGCACTACCAGTACTTCAAATGCTGCTGAAGATACACCTGTCATCAACGGTACCGGTATGGAACTCAATCGAGATCTCCAAGAAGGAGAAATGCAGGTATCTCCAGCCGCCCAGCCAGATCTAGATCTAGTAGAAGAACACCAAAATCACACAGAGCGACTCGCGGTGGCAAACTTGGTGGAGGACGACGATCATGATCAGGAACTACCGGAGGCAGTCGAATGGAACGAGAGCCAACAACGTGCGAAACGCAATATGCATCAAACAAGAATGGCACTCTTGGCAGTCTGGGCACTTGTGGTTATTGCTGGAATTGCCGTGGCAGTTGTTGTGTTCTCCTCTTCCAAAAAAGAAGACACCATTGTGATTAATCCTCTCACCGACTCCCCCACCCTTTCTCCTTCGGATGCTCCTACTCTGGCACCCACAGTCTTTAGCAGACAGGTGCGATTGGAGTTGCTCTTGCCAGAAGAAACCTTAGATTCCATCATCAACCAAGAACAATCACCTCAGGCGCTCGCGCATCATTGGACACTCACTGACCCATCCTTTGATTCCTACCCGGATGATCGACTCCTCCAACGTTTCATCTTGGCCACCTGGTTCTATGCCACCAACGGACCCTCATGGTTCAACAACACACATTGGCTATCGTACACAGTACATGAATGCCACTGGTTTCAAAACAGCATCACCATTCAAAGAGTAATATCCTACCTGCCCTATGATCATCCTCATCCCATGACCACACCATGTCGAAACATGTCCAATCTTGAAACAGGATGGCAGTACGAGCACCTAGCCTTGGCACAAAATGGGGTCAGTGGGTTCATCCCGCCAGAACTTTTCCTACTCACATCACTCCGTAGAATTGGTCTTCTCTTGAACCTTAAATTGACAGGCAATCTGGTTGGCGAGCAGATCAGCAAACTGACAAGCCTGGAAATCCTAGAAGTTTCCAACACCAACTTTCAAGGCTCTATTCCCACAGAAATTGGTATCCTCACAAATCTTGTTGGTGAGTTTCCTCTTTGTCCTTTTTCTTGGCATGGTTCATTCCGGGTCCTTCTCTCACTCTCTTCTCGCACTCTCTCATGCCTGTTCTTTGATGTACCGGTACACCTGCAAAGATTTGTCATTGGCAGTCGAGCAGCTGACTGGGTAAGGCCACAAAAGTGAACATTATTTTGAATGCTGCCGTTTGATCTATCACTAACCCTGCATGCATGCAACCATAACTAACCGCACCACAAACAGAGTCATCCCTACAGAGATTGGGAGACTGACGAACCTCAAGTACATTTCCTCACATCGAACCAATTTAGAAGGACCACTTCCTTCTGAAATCGGTCTCCTTTCCAACATGTTGGCGATCAATTTGGGGTCCAATCGGATGACTTCAACCATCCCATCAGAGATCTTATCCTTGAAAAAGCTCATGGTTCTTTTCTTGTATGAGGCTCAAATGTCAGGTATAGGAGAGGTTTGCAGAGGTCGTTGAATTTCCGTCCACAAGAATGGTGCTGACTCTTTTGTGATTCCTTTTAGGAACGATTCCCACGGAAATTGGGCTCCTCACAGATATGGTCCACCTTTACATTGGCCCGAATCGATTTGAAGGTGAGCATGAATTTTGTGGGTTTCATTTTCTTGTCCTTTCGTGAAAATATTCCTCATTGGATTGAACCTTTGATACGCAGGCACTTTGCCAAGTGAACTGGGATTGCTGACCAAACTAGAAGGTATGAAACGTTTGGGGTTGGGGAATCAAGCCCTACATTGTCCTCACTTTGTGTTTTGTATGATAACAGCATTGACCATCAACAACAACAACATAACATCGACCATGCCAACAACATTGGGGCAACTGTCGAGCCTTTTTGGTATGCAATTTTTGGGGACAGGCCTCACAGGGACCATCCCTTCCGAGATTGGATTGATTCCATTTGTGGGGAGTGACAGGCCCTATTCGCTCTCTTGGGAATACCGAATGTACTGGGCTGGTGGTACATACTTCTCTCTTGCAGAAAACCCCTTCCTGACGGGGCCAATCCCTTCTGAAGTGGCCAACATGCGAGGTTTGGAGTGGTTCCAGCTTGTTGACAACAAGTTTACTGGCTCCATATTGCCAGCACTTGGCCAGTTAGATTTGAAAAAGTAAGGATTGCTGGGGTTTGGCTGGCATGTGTGTGGTGACTCTTGGTACAGTACGGTATGCATTCTCACGAACAGTTTGTGCCAGACTGGAATTGTATGGGAACAATATGGATCAAACAATCCCGACAGAGCTTGGACAGGCCACTAATATGCAGGAATTTCTCATTGGTGGCAATTCCTTTTGGGGCACTCTGCCATCTGAGCTTGGATTGTGGACCCGCTTGTCAAAGTTTGACGTCTCGAACTGTTCCCTGACAGGTGTGATCCCAGGACAACTAGGTTCGCTGGCAGTCCATAATGAGTCCGTCCTGGAGTACTTTGCGCTTTCTGGGAATGAATTTGAAGGAACAGTTCCATCCGGGCTGTGTCAGCTGAATGCCAGTCTGTTGTTTGACTGCCACTCAGGTCTTTGTGGCTGCAATTGTGCATGTGCTTGAGTTACGGCTATGTAGATATAAACGTCCTCGTTTGGATGCTGTTGTATCATAGCCAAAAAGATTGTCTATTGTAGATATCCCAACGTCGTGGAGGAAATGGGAAGAGATGGTAGTGGTAGGTACACGTACCAAAGCTTCTCAATGGGTGTCCTCCTTTCAAGAATCTTCAATCATGGGACACATGCATGGGGTGGTATCCCGGTGTAAAGACTGCTGAATAAACCAGCCGATTTATCTATTTGATCATTTAGAGGTAGGGTTACGTTGATGTCCTCAGTCGTACCGGCGCCTCACTCGTCATTCGGGTTCTTCGACATTTTCCTTCACAAAATTCTCACTCTTCAATTCAAATCGTTGTCATAGCAGCCGTGTTTGTTGGATTGTGTTTGCTCCGACCATACTGTACTGGTACATCGTAGTAAGGAAGAGCGAAGCATTTGGCAGTGACTGTATACAATTCTGTGAAGATCAAGAGAAGAAGAAGGAGAGAAGAGAGCGACCATGGCGCTATTGCGTTACGGCAACATCATTTTCTTTCGTTTTTGAAGGAGCCACTGTGCGACTGATTTATATCCACGTAATTTCTGTTACTTTTAGTTTTCCACGATGGGCGCGGTCTGCTCGATCCACAATGACACCGTGGATGAAACGGTGATGGTGTACATTGGAGTCAACACCAAGGTGCTCCAGCCTCTCTTGTGGAGTATCACGGGACTAGCTACTGCCTTGAGTGGTGGCGTGGCTGTGGGGACTTTTCCCGCAGCGGTAAGTGTGACTGTGGCAGGAGAGGCAGTCATGGTTTCTGTCAGCGCCATCACCGCAGCTGCAGGAGGATTAGTCAGTGCTTCTAATTTTGTACTAGAGGCACTGCAGACCAAGCTAGTCAATGACTTGACCAAGGGCGGATACCACAAACTTCTACCAGGTCAGACCTATACAACCCAAAAGTTGTCGCCTGCTCTCAATCTCAGAGTCTGGTTGGTCCGAATACACAAAACTGAAAATGCCATTCTGATCAAGAGATGCGATTCGTCTGTCTGGACCGGCACTAAACCAGGATCTGCAAACATTTACAGAGTCAGGGACAAACTGCAGTTCCGTCATTGGAAAAGCCATGAAACCATCCCCACAAACTACCAATACATCCCCAAGGAAACTCAGCAGCACGGGACAGAGGAAGAAGAAGAAAAGAAGGAACAACATACACAAGAGCACCAAGATCATGGGCATGACAGTGAAGATCACGAGTTTACCATTCTCAACTCGGGAATGGTCCATTGTCAGTGCAAAATTGTAGAAACGACGCATTGGCCAGAAGAGACCAATGGCGACGGGCAACACCAACCACTGGATGATTCTGATGCGTGGGTACAAGTGGATGCTGTCACGGACAAGTGAATGCGAAAGAGCACTCACAGAGGCTAGCTAGCGACTTCCTGTTGTAGTGTGATCAGGGAAACAGGAAGCTAGAGTTTTCTTGGCAGCCTCAGGCGACCGTTGCAATCGAGTCCACGACGACGGCGAACAACTACCTGCCTGTTTGGCCTTAGGCCGTCTGCGATCCATCTGTAGCACGCAACAATCGGCGCTACCGAAAGAGAAACGGAGGTTCTGGCAAGCATGGGTCCATCGAAGCATTCGCTTCAGAGCTGGCTGTTATTGGCCTAAACGTAGCATGTCGTTGCTCTTTATTATCTGCAGGCGCTTCACCTGGCATTAAAATCTATTGTCTTAGCTAATTGCTCTGGGGATTCTTCTCATCATCGCCCCCGTCGTCGATGTTAGCAGCGCCCCCGTCGTCGATGTTAGCAGTGGGTTGTTCCAGCGTGGCCGTAACCGCCACATCTTCGGTAAACACCTTCTTCCAACCATCTGATGTCACCACGTACACATTGATGAAACCACCGCTAAATGCATCTCGAAGCGTCGCATAACGGATTGCTTTGATGCCCAATTGGACGGCCTCGTCTTCTGTTAGGTCATGGTGGTGTTCGGTATCCAAAATGGCATAAGCAAATGTACTTCCCGATCCCGCTGAAAACAAATTGCCATGCAATCGAATGCCGGTGTCGTCCACATAGTAGATATTCGGCAAAGACGTTGCATTGCTCTTCTTGTCGTCACCGTTGTCATCATACCCAACAATCATGGTTCCTACACTCAAGCCGTGTCCACGGTTTTCATACAACGTCCGAGCCAATATGCTGGATACTCGAGCCGTGCTGATGCGTTTACCGGTTTCCAGTTCGTGCAACATGGCTTGGGAGCGGAGTTCACGAATCAGAACCGAGCAGTCAGCAGCGCCGCCAGCCATGGTACCCAACATGTGACTGCCATCAATGAAAATTAAAAAGTAGAAGGGTTAGGGGAGAGGCAGCTTATACTTGTTTGCTGCCTGCGCGAGGTGCAGACCCCACTTACGTGTTTATTGGCAACACCTTCTGTGTCGTCTTGGAGCTCACAAAGTTTCCCATGGAAGCACGAGAGTCTACCGCAACGATTGCTCCGCCTTGAAACACAAACGAAAGAGTGGTAGTCCCATGGGCGAATTCCAATGGAGGCACCTTGCTGATACTCTGTTCGTCGACGTCGTCATCGCCATTGCCGGTGTAAGCAGAAGTATAGGGATCTCTAATCGGTAGATTCTCCCCACCCCGCACAGAGAGCCATGGATCTGTTCTGGTAATAGCAAAGGCAGAAAAACCTGTTGAAATGCCGAATCTGCGCGAACTGAGTCTTGTTGCCAAGCCATGGTCGATCGCGTTGGCTCCAGCTGCGAAAAAGGAGGCCGCTGTCGCAGCCAAACCTAAAACGGCCAGTCTGCCGCGGCCTCGGCCCATGGGTTGGCTGAAACGTTGGCGCGATTTGGCGGCTTCTGTAGTGGTCACAGCTGCTGCTGTTGTGAATCGTCGAGTGCCTGTCTTCCCGGGCAAACCGCGTTGATCCATATATGGTGTCGTTGAAAACTTGCGGGCAGCCTTGGTTTGTCTCTCGGGATCAAGGCCTTTCCACAATTGTGCGTTCTGGTTGGCTTCAGTACCATTAATATCATGCAGCAGGTGGTCCACGCTCTTGGCTGTTTCCTTTGCTCCTGCACCATTACGCTCTCGCCGGCTCATGTTGTTAACACAACCGTTGGCTGTTCTTGCAGCCAGGGGTGCTTCTGCTGATGCAAGTGACGACGGCTCTTCGTCGTCTTCAGCAACAATGGGCTTCCAAACATCCTCGTGGGATGACGTCGACGGGAACAGATCGAAACTCGTCTCAGCAGCAATCTTATCCCGTGGTTCACCCGATAGTGGAGCATGCCCTTCATCGTTTGAATGGGATGATTCTCCATTCATAACCTTCAAGACATTGGATGATTCAACAGGAAGCAACCGAGAACTCTTCCCTACCTCGACGTTGCGTGGCTCGTTTCCACTTGTCGATTTTTTGCCATTGGAAGGTAAGGCAGTCTTGAGCCCAGCCGACGCCGTGGTATCGATCGGAGGAGCCATTTCCCCCGCGCTTTTCTTCCAATCCGGAACAGGAGCTAGCAAATCGACAGGATCGTTGTCGGGAAGGAGTTTCTTTCTGATCCTTTTGAAGACTTGCACGGATTCTCCATCGCTGTCTGATGCACTGGCATCTACCCTTTTCAGCAATGAATCTTTGGCTTGTCCTTGCCATTTCCCTTCCTTCTTCTTTCCAGTGGATTGCCGTTCATGAAATCGGTAGGGGTCCCGTTCCAAGAGCGCTGGGGCGTTGATGAGGCGTGGATCCGGTTGCACTGGTGCCCACAATGTAGCAACGATTGGGACTTCGATTTCGTTCTTGGCAAACACCTTGGCCTGGGTCCCATCCGGCATCTCCCGCAGTCCCTGTAACGGACGCACACACAGCAAGATGTTCTGCTCCGGCGAAACACTGAGTCCTCCAGTCCCAGTGACTCCCTGCCCCCTGCGAAATATCTCCACCAATTCGTCTACTCGCACCGTCCATGCCAATTTTTCTTTTCGATTGAACTTCGTGACTGTGGCGTCTTGTCCCCGAACTGACCTATCCTTGTTGGAAACGGCTGTTACAAATGCCTCAGTCAAGTGAGGGTAGTTGATCCAAACGGTTGTTCCGATGAGACTCTCGCCGAGCGACTCAACTGGTGGCAACTTGGGCATCGCATGGCTATGCTCCAGCACGGCTGTTTTGTACCGCGTGGGAAACCCAAACACGTTGGTTCCGTTTCGTCTTCGCCACAAGCTTCGAATCGGGGCGGATCGCAGAGTTGGATAGCCTGGAAGCGGGACTTCGGCCCCCGACTTGACTTCAGGCTGAAAGCCAGAAGTAGCACATCGCCACTCTGAGGATTCCAGAGGCTCTATCTGTACTTGATTTGGCGCATTCTTGTCGACAAGTCCCTGCCGCGAAGAAAGGTTCGTCTTCATGACGACCGCCTCGCCAACTTGGCTGAGTGCCTGCTCCTCAGGCGTCAATTCGTGCTGGGCGATGGGTTCTGTCTCAGCCAAGAGTCGGTCCGTATCAATAAACGGCAACAACACCACTGCTTCCCAAGGCCAGCGTTTTCCATTCATATCGACTGTGAAAGTTTGCGGGTAAAAGTCAAGAATGTTGGACGTTGGACTGGTCATGAGTCTTCGAAATGGTTTGGGCAGAAAATGCGCTTGCGAAGGAGGCATGCAGGACAAGAGTTGTTCAAACGGTCGGAGTGGTTCTCCCAGTTTTCCGTCAAAGGAGATTTCTTGCAAAAGGTCATCAATGTCAACCAAATCACTGAGCATTGGCCCGTAGTGGTACGGATAGTACCAACTCCATGAAACACATCCTTCGTAGTAGTACTTTAGGTTCCAAACGAGCCCTTCAACGTAAGCTTTTCGAAGGGCTCGATGCTTGTCGGCGTCGAAGGGTGTGAATTGGAATTTGTCGTAGTAATAGCGTCCCTTGACATCCTGATCATCAAATACAACGTCGGGTGCTGTATCATCGCCACCATTGTCGTTGTCATCGGACCCACCGTGCAATGATGTGACGGATTGCTGGAGCAGGTCACCCAATCGTCTTGTCAGTCCCGAGTCGAGTTGATATTGCTGTTGTTCGGGTTGGAATTCTTCCTTCATGGTTGTCGTCGTTGTGGATGGCGACGAAAATGATGACAGGACCGGTGCAAAACTACCACCGCCGTCTTGCTTTTGCTTCGCCAGCATCATTTCTCGAAACTTGGCTCGATCGGCATCTTCCTTGGATTGCAGAATATCATCGGATGGCAAGGTATTGTATCCGTACTTTCTATCTGCTTTGCGAATCCCCTTGAGCCGTGCCTCTTCTTCTTCCTTTCGGTTGTAGTAGTAGGCATTTTCAAAAGATCCCACTTGTGTCAAGAATGCTTCCAACCGCGCGCCACTGACAATATTGCCCGCTTCCGTAAGATAGGGCGAGACTCCAGTTTTCAAACTTTCTTCATACCAACGTTGTCGATGTTCTCGGTAATTGTACCATAGGAGATCAAAAGCTTCGTCGGCAATATCGAGTGCCGGCATGGCGGGTAGGAAATCATTTCCGACAAAGAACGTCATGAATACAAAGTCGTCAATGGTCCGTTCGAGATCAAAGGGCGAATCGGGGACGACATTGGATGTTTCAAAATCAAAGGAGAGGTAATCCCGCAAGACATTCATGTGAAGAAATTCGAAATTGGGATTGTGAACGTATCCGTGCATGCCCAGCGCCGCAACAGCTTCTCGGCGTTCGGCAACAAAATCCACCTGTTCTCGTAACAATGTGAGATTTGGCTCGTGCGTGAGCAATCCCAACATGATGAGATCCCCATCTTGTCCTTGAATGCAGTGTCGTATATTTGGATTGTAATCGTTTCGTGTTCGTTGTCGTCTGATAAAGTCCATAATTTTGTGTTCTCCTTCTCCGGGTACATTGGGTCCACTGAAAATGACGGTGAGATGTTGCCATGCCGGATCATTTTGGAGTCTGTCTTGTATATATGCCTCGAGGTGTTGTGTGCATTCTTGAAAGAATGGAGTCCCCGGTGTGATTTGATTGGAATGAAATTTCCTTGTCACATGAGGAGTAGTAGACTCAGTAGTGGTTGTTGAGTGGTGATCAGTGTCATTGTCTGAATCTGTGTCAGAATCAGTGTGAGTTTTGTTGTTGTTGGTGACATGAGTTTCAAACTTTCCTGCAAATCTTCCAGGTTGTATTTCCGTGACAGAAGAAGAGGATGATGATGATGATGACGATTGTGTATTTGTGAATAGCTTTTCTTGTTGAATTTTGTCTAGATGTGCTTCATAGACAGTCTGTTCAATTTCATTTCCAGTGGTGTTTCTGTACCTTCTGGATCTTTGCTGATTGAGTTTAGCTCTTGGAGCCACTCCATCAATGGCAATGTACACCAGCTCTTTTGGTTTGACCACATCCCTGACAATTCTGTCCAGATAAGTGGAAATGTTGTCAAATATTTCCTGATTTTGGATTCCATTGGAGCTGTTGCTGTTGTTGGTTAAGGAACTACTAGTACTGGTAGTAGTACTAGTAGTATCTTCTTGGTCATCATTGGAGCTGGAATTGTTGTGACTGCAACCATGGATGATGCCATTGGTATCAATGTAGAGTCTGTCCACTTGAGGAGCCAAAGTGGAATCTTTGAGAAGATCATTCTCATTAATCAGTATTGACAAGTTTGACTGTGACTGTGACTGTGACTGTGACGATACCCTGCTGGAGTTGGCCTTGGCCTTGGCCTTGTCAGCAGTCTTCAAACTTTTGTTGGACTTTTTCTTCTTGTTTCCATTCTTGGCCTTCTTTGTCAACTTCTTGTCATTGGGATTGTTGCTGCTGGAGTCTTCTTTATCTTGATCTTGATCTTGATCTTGATCTTGAAGTGTATCAGATTCAGTCGATGGCACGTAACAACGCTGATTAATCAGAGGATACCTCTCAGATAACCAACGGAAAAACTTGGGAACTCCCATTCTATATTCCTAGTAATAGTAATTTTAAGTATGCTCAGGTCAGAGAGTGATACTCAATAGATAAGCTGGTTAGATAAGATCAGGGGAGGCACTGCAGACCATGGACAGCTTTGGAGTTGGTTTTGTGGGAAATCAAGTTGTGGATTTGGGTGGACGCAAAGGGCTCCTTGGATCTTTCGACATAAGCCGTCTAGGCAGTGTAAGGATTCAGCCCCCAACCTGCACGACTGTCTGATTGACAATCAGATGAAAAGAAGCTTTTCATTTCTTGAAAATTACATCGCCGGACGACCCACTACGGTACACGCAAATCTTTCTCGAGGAGGGTTCTTTCGCAGGCAATGCTTGTTCCGACTTCTGACACCTTTCCCGGTGATCTATCTTTGAACCAGCCAGTAAGATACTAGATCTTCCAAAGATCGTTTCTCTGAATGGCACTCTCTTGAGGTGACAGAAGAACTCTCCTACTAGTACTTTATACTTCGAGCTCAAGGCTTTCACATCATATTATTTGCAGGGCACACCATCGATCATCTTGCACATCCATCTTTTTTATTTCTACAGCAGGAACATGATCTTCTCTGTCTTGTCGCCGCTCGCTGCTGGTCTGGCCAAAAAGTCTACCAGTGCTACCGTTGTTCGTGCTGGGCTCAGTACAAAGGTAAGAAAGATGATATTTATCACCATTGCGTGCAGTCGAGCTACTTGCCACCTAAAATCTGATTCATTCTTCTTTGCCTCTGCCTGCTTGTGGAATGGAAAAAGGCTGCCCAAGTCGATCCCACCAAGATCCATTTGTACAAGAGCAACCATGATGAACGAGAAACGTGGCATCACACTCCCTTTGCGGAACGAGAAGCTCCCAAGGCTAAACCCCAACCAAAAGCGAAAGCTGCAATGGGAGAGAAGCAGGCGCCTTACTACAGAAAGTTCATGAGAGGCACATCCGGCAACAAGCATGCTCCTGAGAGTGAAGGCATGGGAATGCACGGAACGAGCCAAGGTGGAGGCAAGATCACTTCCTTGTAATCTCGACTCACCTACCGGTACGGTAGCTTACATACAGTACATGCATTTTGTTGGTAGCACGAAACAAGATGCAACGTGCCAGCTATGGACGCTGGCTGTGGCTTGCTGCATGGTCATGAATGGATAGAAACACAAGCAAGAACGAAATGGGCATTCAGCCAGGCATCTGCTTTGGAGAATGAATCAATCCAACACAAAAGAAGCAGAATTAGGCTGCATGTTGTAGCATCATGTGGTACTAGCTAGTAGTGGTAGCACCACAAGAATTAATCAATAGGAAATCGTTTTTAGGCTTCCAGCGATGCAGCCAGCTAGCCAACTGCTGGCTAGCACTTCTCTTGAGAAGCTAAGTGCTAATGTGTGAGTGTTACTAGCAGTTCGATCCTATTACCTACTGGTAAGAGTACCAGGTACCTCTGTGTGGCGAGTAACAGCTCCGTCCGAAACATGCAACACGGGAGGTTTGTTACAGCAAGTCTGCAAAGATGGAAAGATGCTTTTCCTTGGTCTTGGGAGTTTGGAGTCAAGCAGACGCGCCGAAAGATCCAGTCTCTCCTCCCTCCTGCCTCCTCCTGCACCTCGGTTCTGCCGAGTCGCTGATGATGAAACGATGAAACTCTCTGCAACTTGAATAGACTCGACTCCTGCAGAAGGACCACTACTACAGTGTAGCTAGTACCAGTACTCTGTAGAACATCATCTGTGTGCTACCAGCGCCGAGGACCAACTAGTAGTCTACCGGTATCCAAAGAAAGGACCCTTTTGCAAAGAATTGATGCAGCCAACAAGCAATGACAGTGAAGGAGAATGTTCATCATCAAGTCATTCAGTTGAAAAAGTCACTTGATGTTTACTCTTGGAACCACAGGCAACTAAAAATACGATGCACTAATGAATATGCATATGGCTTCCTTTTAAAACTAACTACTAGCTATCCAGCCATTCCCAACTTCCCAACTCACATGGCAGGCTGAGCCTGGCTCTGGCGCACCAACCATCAAGGCACCAAAGTTCTTTCACCTAGCTAGCTAGTAGGAAGCTTGAAGCTTGAAGTGAGCATGAGGAAGAAGAGTAGCAGCAGATGGTCAGAAGAGCTGTATTCCAACTCTCGAGAATCTGATGTACTCGTAGCCTGCCTGTTGCTTCTTGAAGTATGTTTTGCAGATGGTCAGAAAGGAATGGGCAGCCCTTGACGCAGCATGATTTGGAGATCTAAGTTAACATGGTGGTAAAGGGCGGTCCATGCTGACCAAATAAAATGGCGGCAAGCAGTGCCTACTATAAATAATGTAGTCCTATCTATTGTACCTCATCAGCAAAAAGGTTGAACGCGGCCCCAGACACCAAGATAGTATGTTCCTTGGAACATGGGAGCATGTGGCCCCTCCACCTGCCAACCATCTGGCTCTGGTGGGAGGTGGAGGGCTGTAAACCAGCAACCACCTGTGCGGAGTTGGCGTATTAGTCTCTAGCTACTAGAGTACTTTGAACTGGTGTATCCTTTCGTCTTGGAACCTCAAGATGGTAAGCATTTTGCTGGACTACCGTACACGTACATGCACCAGCCAGCGGATACATGCATTGTAGCGTCCTGTAGCTTGATGACCGACGACGCAACAGAATAGATCTGATACCAACTGCCTATGTTGGCAGAGCTGTTGGTAGTCCAATAATACATGTAAAGATGAAAGACAGATGCAGTAAAGTGGAAGATCTAGATACTCCGTAGCGCTCTTGAGTGGCCGAGTAGCATCCATTTCAGTGAAAGTTTGGACCATTTACATGAAGTTTGGTAGTCTATCTAGACTGGATGTTGCGCATCAAAGTCCCGTGGTGCTTTGTTGCTTTTGGGTCCACGAGCCTTTTGGAAAGGTTCCCACGGAGCTTTCCTCCGGTCTTCCCCTCCGCACTAATTTTATTTGGCTACTGACCGAGAGGTGGGCTAGAACCAGAGAACCTCTAATAATTCGCCGGCTAGATCACACCCGTACTGGAGTTGTAACTGGTACCTGGTACATGCCTACCATACGTTACTACCGTGTGTAGAGTTAACTACTGGGAACAACCTACGGTATCGTTATATCGTTATGGTGTTGTGGTGGAGCAGAGCTATGGTGGTAAGCTGGTGGTAAACCACTGGTCATAAGCTGAGTTTGCCGCCAAAGGAACGTCTCATGCTTCGCTTGCTTCGATGGTTTGGAGGAGGATCCCGCACTACTGTACATGTAGTATCCATTCGGTGGTGTGTGCAACGTTGCAACGTTTATCAACCATTGCTACCTGCTACAGTATCGACTGACCAGCGGAATACCATTGACCATCATGGACAGATGGTTTGTAGTGTGGTGCCCTTGCGTGGCCGAATGTGTTTTCTTTGCCACCTGGTAGGTATGGCCCTTCTTGGTTGTGACCAATGATGCACTTTTCTCTTTGGTGTTTGTTACCTACTGTGAGTACTAGTACCATGGTACTATCGAACGAAAACACGGTTTTGGAAAGAGAAGAGAAGGTTTCTTTACATTTTGCGGAATGTGTACGAAGGCAGTATAAAACGTCAGTGCTCGCTTCTAGAAAGTCAGACAATGAGGAGACGTTGCTCTTGGACTGTCCCCTAAGATGGCAGAATGGTTCCCTTTGGTGAATTGGGTGGCGACAATAGGCCAGAAAGAAGAGCCAGATGGTTTCTATGTTTTGTTTGGACCCTGTCTACAAGATAATTTGGATGGTGTGTATGATTATAGTGATTTTTGAATGTAATATATCTTGTTATTGAGGTAAAGAAAGTAGATGTTATCCAGTCAATGACTAAAATGGTCATTCGTGAAGAAGGGCATACTTGTTAAATTTGACCATGGTCATAGTGGTGGTGACATCACCTTTGGTTTCTATTGAGTTCTATAAGAGAAGGCTGCGAGAGACGGGTTCAAGTAGAAAGTGGTGGAGGTGGTGGTTTTTAATTTTTGCTGTGCGGTGTTTTTCTTTTTCTATTATTGTCGAGATCTTGGGTGGTCCATAAGCACCATTAGAAAGCTCTCTATAGTTTCTAGACTACTTTAGTCAGATAAAGTCAACAAGTCAACCACCATGACAGTACAGCCCGCTGCTACAACTACACCTATCACTGAGAAGAGCGGAGATCATTCCACCAGCTCTGCTCTATTGAGTTGGTCTAAATCTGATCTTAGTTTGATGTTCATGATGGACGGAACCACAGACGACCTTAGTGAGACTCTTAGTGGATATCATCCAGACGATCCTCGAGTTCTCAGTACACAACACACTACTAGCAGCAGCAAAAGCAACAGCAAAAGCAAAATGCAAGAAGAGGCAAGACGCAAGATGCAACTCCATCGAGAAGAAGATGACGACCTGTCGGTATACTCGCACCTCTCAAACAGCGGCAAGAATAAGGCCAACGGCAACAGGCTGCAAGAAAACCAAAAGTGGCATTACTTTGTAGAATTCCTACTAGTGGCACTGGGCCTCTCGGTGACAGTCGCTACTTGGATTGCGTTGGCCAAGGCGCAAGAAACGCAACAACACCAACAGGTACGTCTACTCTTACTTACGGTGGAACTGGGTCAGTTCAGGAGCTCTAGCTAGCTACTAGGTCATAGCTGCCTGGTGAACCCTGATCAGGTACTGGCAGCCATGTGCCTGATCAGGTGTGCCTTGGCTGGTGACCTCAAGTCGACTCTTAAGGAGTCAGGCTTGACTAGCCATGGCCAAGCATGCTCTGAACTGGCTTTTGCGCAGCTCCTGAGGCTAGCTACCTTTTGGCATGTGGCATGTCTGTATGTGTGGTATACAGTACATGCAATGTCATAGTACCTATCTAACCAAGTTTCTCTCCCTTCTCTTGTGTACAGTTTGTTTTGACCGCTACACAGATCCAGGATGGAGTACAAGACCGATCGCACAGGCTAAGAGAAGCTCTACAAGTCCAAAGTCAAACCCTTACCGACCTCAGTCGAGCGGCACAGGTAGAGTGGCCCTACTATATACCCACTTCGGGCAGCTTTAGAAGACAAGCACAACATGTACGAGAAGAAGGAAGACTTCAAGTACTGGCATTGGCTCCCTTGGTACAAGCGTCGGAACGAGATGTCTGGAACCGATTTGTACAGTTCCATCACGGACGCAGGAACGATACAGCCATGCCCGTGTACTACTACGACAACGGAAAGCCAACACCCTTTCAAGATCAACCACCACAAGCATTAGAACAAGAAGAACAATCACAAGATCTAGTTCTAGAGCAAGAAGAAACGGCTGTCTCCAAGGCAGTCCTAGCGGACGAGCACAGCAATCAAACCGCGCCTCCTAGTACTTTACATGCACCCCTCTGGCTCATGTCGCCCGCACCCGTTGAACCTGCCGTATACAACTATGATATCTTATCCAGCAACGATGCACAACAGTTGCTGCAAGCCATGGAACAGGCACCGCAGGGACAAGCCGTCATCTCCAAGATATTAGACTTTTCACACCTCTCAAGGCAGGCATACCAGCTCGACAATGGCACTCAGTCCTCCGTCTATCCTCATAGTCTCACCTTCCAACCAGTCTACGAACAAGCCATTTCCACTTCCAACTCCAATCAACCCGTAGCCATTCTATTCGGAATCATGTACTGGCACTCCTACATCAACAACCTCCTACCTTCCGAGACCAAAGGAATCATGGCTGAATTCCAAAACAACTGTGGACAATCCATTCGATACAGACTGGACGGGGATACCATCATATTCGTTGGACAAGGGGACGCTTCCAAAACAACATTCACTGACTTTGACAAAACTGGGTACCCCTACTACTCCATCTCCTTCTTCCATCCACCAGAACCTCCTTCTTCCAACAACATCAACGACTGCCAGTACACCCTCTATGTATACCCGACCGACGAATTCTTCCAAGACAGCAGCAGCAACCAAGCGGTCGTATACACTGTTGTATTTGCCGTCCTCTTTGTGGTAACCGCCATTCTCGTTCTCTATGCCATTCGACGCATGGACAAAGGAAAGAATGAAGCGCTCAATTACGCCTTTGAAGCAAACAACATCATCGCCAGCATGTTCCCCAATAGCTCCTTCTCCTTTGGACTCGGACAACATAATCATGCCGGAGCATCGTCGTCCTGGTTTGGCAATTGGGGCGGCGCTACTTCTGCCAAACAAAAGGAACTCGACATGGAAGAGTTTGGTGGACTCTGTGGAATGAACATTTCCAACCATTCAAGACGCGCTCCCATTGGAGGACGCAGACGGACCAAGAAGCAAGCAAACCACATACAAGAAGAACCCTCGGAACAAAGACGCACCTCATACGACGAACGGATTGTACAGTTTGAAGCCAGCTGCGCTAGTTTGGACTGCGGGGATTTCAGTGGCAACAAGTCCATTGCGAGTAGCAAGGCAACGCTCAGCAGCAGTCGAACTCGAAAGAAGCACAACAAGCTCAAGGCAAGGCAAAAGCTCCAAGCCAACAAGGGCGACCAAGCCTGGGATGACACTCCTTTGGGATCGCGACCCATCGCAGACTTGTTCCCCGAAGCAACCGTCCTGTTTGCAGATATCGTTGGTTTCACGGCATGGAGTTCCAGTCGCGAGCCACACCATGTGTTTGAACTGTTGGAATCCATCTACCACACGTTCGATGACATTGCCAGGAAGCGATGTGTGTTCAAGGTGGACACTGTGGGCGACTGCTACTGTTGTGTCACCGGAGTACCCCTCCCAAGAGATGATCACGCAGTCATCATGGCCGAGTTTGCTCGAGAGATCCTGGTTGCCTTTGATGTGGTCACATCCACGCTCGAGGTTCAGTTGGGACCTGAAACTGGAGATCTTTGCATGAGAGTCGGTGTCCACTCGGTAAGATAGATTTTGCGCAGGCGTGTCGAGGTTTGTGACTGCCAGATCGAGTTTGCTCATCATGATGAATGGTTCATCGCCCTTTCTTTGTCTCGCTTCTGCAGGGGCCAGTGACAGCAGGTGTGCTGCGTGGGGATCGAAGCCGATTCCAAATCTTTGGTTCAACTGTCAGCCGAACTGCCAAGATTGAAGCCGAGGGTGAACCGGGTCGTATTGTCATTTCGAGTAAGTACACTGCCTTTGTTTCTCCTCGTCAGCACTACGTAGACAAGTCTGTGCTAACTGCTACTGTTCCCCTTTTTTGTTTGCAGAGGAGACAGCTGACCTTTTGGCTGCAGACGGCAAGTCGGCCTGGTTCTTGAATAGGGATAATAGTTTAGAAGGGGGAGGCACAACATTGTACACATACTGGCTGGATCCAAGGAAAGAAGATTGCGAAGCATTGGACTTGAAACGAACTGGTGCTCACCCGGCACTTTTGAGAGCAGCGAACCTCATCCAGAAGATGGATGAAAACTGTCTGATCAAGACAGTGCATCAGCGTCAGGTTGACTGGATCGTTGATCAGATGGAGAAGCTCCTGAAGCAAGTCATTGTGCAACGACGACAGCTGGAGGAAGCGGTCGAGAAGAAGCCTGGAAAAGACGGCCCTGTCATCATCCCGCAAGCGGCCATCGCGCAGAGCGAAGTTTGTGTGTTCGATGAGGTTCGAGAAGTCATCCCTATGCCAACCTTTGATGCTATGACGGCTCTAGAAATAAAAGAGGCGGATGACATTGAACTGTCGCCGGATGTACTGTGGCAACTTCATGATTTCGTCACAAGTATCTCCACCATGTACCGAGCGAACCCCTTCCACAACTGTACGTCAGACTAGTCGTCGCCGAGGAACCTTGCCGAATGAACTTACCCTGGTCCTCACTCCCTCTCTTTCTCGAACTCTCTGCGCTTTACAGTCGAACATGCGTCTCATGTTACCATGTCCGTCGTCAAGCTACTCAGCCGTGTGGTTTGCCCGACCGATTATAGCGCCCATGATGCCGACAATTCCAAAACCGCGCCAGGAATGCTTCGATCCTCCAAAAGCAAGAACAAGCTCGAACTTCATGACTTCAGCTACGGGATCTCTTCGGATCCATTGACCCAGTTCGCTGTCGTCTTTGGAGCCTTGATTCATGATGTTGACCATGTCGGTGTTTCCAATGCACAACTTGTGAAAGAAGGGTCTCGATTAGCCAGAATCTACAAGAGCCAAAGCGTGGCCGAGCAGAACTCAGGTAAGCCACTGAAAAGAGACAAATGGTCGCCTGTTGTGGTTTATTCAACAGTTCATCTTATCGTGTGGCTTCCGCCATTTTTGCTCTTCCTTTAGTGAACATTGCCTGGGACCTTCTGATGGATCCTGCCTTCGAAGCCCTTCGACGATGCATCTACACCAACTCTCATGAATTCGACCGTTTCAGAGCAACGGTTGTGAACGTCGTCATGGCAACTGATATTGTGGATAAAGACTTGAAGAATCTACGAAACGCTCGCTGGGAAAAGGCCTTCTCCAAGCAGGAGGGAGAAGAATACACCAAGGAGGACAATGACAGGAAGGCCACCATTGTTTTGGAGCATCTTATCCAGGCCTCTGACATCAGGTACGATTACTTTGTCGCTCCTCTTTCTTCCACTGAAAGAGCAACGTACACTCACGATTTCTCTTTTCCGACCTGTTTTTCTACTGTAGCCACACGATGCAGCACTGGCATGTGTACCAGAAATGGAACCACAAGCTGTTCAGAGAGCTGTACATTGCCCACATCAAGGGGCGCATGGGGGGCAATCCCGCTGACTTTTGGTATGTAGCTGCGGGTGTGCATTGGCTTGTCTCTATCTTATCAACACAAGCGATGACCAGATTGCTAACCCACTAATTCTTCCTAAACTGAAACAGGTACAAGGGAGAAATTGGATTTTTTGACTTCTATATCATCCCTCTTGCCAAGAAGCTACGGGATTGTGGTGTCTTTGGTGTCTCGTGTGACGAATTCCTCAACTACGCTTTGGAAAACAGAGCACAATGGGAGAAGGACGGGGCGGATGTCGTCAAAAAGCTCATCCACCAAGTCGAGAACGACAAAGATATAATTGCACTCAAGCTCAAGTACAACTTTGTGGAGCAACCAAAGGACTGAGCGAGAGCTTGAGCTGGAACTGGAACTTGTACATTACAGGACCACATACTTGAAGGGCGCGGTCGAGGGAACACCCGCCTGTATATCATTAGAAACATGTTCTAACAATATATATTACTACAAAGATCTCTTCGGAGGCCCCTGCCTGTGCATTGTAGCCAGTTAGGAACAGCCTCTGGGTTCAACCAACGATCGCTTTGACTCTACTTCAATCGCGAAGAGGTCACACTACCGTATCGTAGGGTGTCTTCGCGACGATGTCTCTAGCTGCATTGAGCCGGATGGTTCTAGCTGGTTGTTGACCACCATCCCCTGCCTCCTTGATGAACGTCAACGCAACTCGGCCCGATCTGAGCACTCTTTAGAACACATTGATGAACTCCAGGACCTACAATCGTAGCTACATGTGGCTGAACCTGTGCCTTTCAACTAGCATTTGCTGGCTCGGCCAGTGGCTGGAGTACAGACAGCCATGTAGCGAGTCTGAACCGTGCC
The DNA here is from genome assembly GCA_903772945.1 of Seminavis robusta. NCBI lineage: Eukaryota > Bacillariophyta > Bacillariophyceae > Naviculales > Naviculaceae > Seminavis > Seminavis robusta. Next base: position 42,285 of record CAICTM010000661.1, read on the forward strand.
TGGTCCTACATGTCGCTGGAACGAATCTTACGGTACACTTGAGTAGTTTCTGTAGGGATGTAGGTGTGCGGTAGGGTCTCCTTCATTCACACTCACTCCTTCACACGTCTTCGACTTCAAGTTAGATCTAATCGTACCGTACTGTTGTCTACTGAGTGCTGGTACACCGTACCTTTTCTAAAACTAATTAACACAAGGAGAATCCATCCCCACATTATTCCCCACCAACATTGCAAAAATCTGCTTGTGAACTACTCCCTACTCTCTCATGTACAGTACTCAGTACGACTGTACTCATTCAGTATTCGTGCGAATCTGTAAAAGTCAGGACTAAGTCTTCTGCAATAGACGCCTAACTCTCATTGCACCATCGCAAATCGAGCTACTACTCGTATTTAGTGCAAGTAGTACACGTTGCGTGTATGTATGCAGTCGTTATGCAGTCATGATCGGCTCTTTTTATCGATCGAAAACTGAGCTCCAAAGATTAATAAAAACTGCGGGAAAAGCCAATTAGTTTTCCGATTTGCTAGGCCAACCGTCCGCAAAGCTGGGTCTGCTAGCACCTATTATAGCTAGCCGCAGATTTATTTCTTGCTGATCGTTTTTACGTTGTTGTTGGTGGATGATACCTTGATAGTACCACATATGTGGGGTTGATGTCGCACCAGAAAGTTGGAAGGTTGCTGGTACCGTAATCGTGATCAAGTTCTGCTCTCAAAACAACTGTTCGGCTGGGGGAGATACTTTTAATCAAACTCTAGACTCTACCGGTAGGACCAGCAATTAGATCCTTCCTGAACAGTTTACTTACTTAGTTGGATAGAAACTATTGTATGCTGATATCTGCTAGCTCACTGAGTAGAATTTCGAAATAGCGGAGATCAATGAGCAACCCCAATGGCCGAGATAGTGGCAGAGATGCCAGTATCATTACCGGTATGGCTGGGGAGAGCCCCAACAAAGCGAAAGCAGTCCTAACTAATGCCAGATCTCCTGGAACAACTCGTACAGGCAGTTTGTTGTACCGACTGTCGATTTCCCGCAATGGTGAATATTTGTATACTGGAACAAAAAGAACCTATGACTTCAGGCAATTGCACAGGGGCATTACGTTAAACCTTTCTGGTGCTGCTGCTGTAAAAACAAACAAACATGCCGCTTTTGCAATTGCCGGTTGGTACACGTACCCGTGCAGGTGTAGCTTCCACCAACAACCCAACTCGATAAGCGCACAACTCATCCAACAACACATCCTGCAACAACAATCCTCTTCAAGCTCAACCAAGAAAACTCTATCTATTATCTCTAATCTAATAGAGGTTAAGTCAAGGCAAGTCAAGGCAAGTTAAGTTAAGTTAAGTCAAGTCAAGTCAAGTTGGGTACGGTATCAGAACAAGACACCATGGTAACTCTGAGCAGCCAGAACAGCGGAACTGAGCACACTCCCACTGGTACCCGCAGTACCGGTACTAGTAGTAGTAAGATGGGTATCAATCAGGAGATGAAGATGATGAACAAAGAAAGCTTTGAAGACGATAGAGAGAGTCTTCACTCTGGTGTGTCCAGCAATTATCCCAACAATGACACAAATGGTACAAGCGACTTGTACACCGAACTGGAAGTTGCCAAGAAAGAAGATATTTGGGTATTTTGGTTGCGTATCTTGACCACGTTGGTGTTGCTCGCTGTTGCCGTGACTGTGTGTGTGGTGGTCTATTTGGAAGGCAGAAAGAGTGAAACCAAGGCTTTTGAACAGGACTTCTCTGACTTGGGAGAAAAAATGGTTCAAAGCTTTGAAGCCAAAGTGGAACAACGCTTGGGCGTTATCGAGGCTTTTGCAGAGTCCGTCACCTCGGATGCCAATCACTCGTTCCCCTATGTCACTCCTCCCAATTATGCATTTCGAGCTGAAACCACAGCCATTCTGGCACAACTTTTCTTTCTCATTTTCATTCCCATTGTGCAAAAAGAGCAACTGGCAATTTGGAATCAATATGTACAACAAAACACACACTGGAGAGTCGAAGGATGGGCACAAATCGCAGGAGTCAACCCAGAAACAGTCAATGAAACAGAAGTGGGATTCAAACCCTTCCCTCCTCAGATGATGAACTTCCACAATCCAAATGGTCCCGGTCCTGTCCAAAAAATAACACCCAATCAAACACAATTCTACCCAATTTGGTGCGCTTGGCCTGTCAATCCTGGAACTTTTGGCAATGTGGACATGTATGGAGATAAAGAACATCAAGTCGCCATTGACACCACTCTCAACACTGGAAAACCCACCTTCGAAATCAGCTATGACTACATTGACAAGGAAAAAGATGGAAGATATGGAATGCTCAAGGCAAATCCACATGCCGATTATCAAGATGATCCTCATGCTGTGGCTTTCTTCCCAATCTTTGACAAGTTCTCCTACTACGATGACTCAGACTCGGATCCAGAACCACCAAAAGTCAGTGGTCTATTCCTCGTCATTGTCTATTGGAGAACAAACTTTGACGACCTCCTCCCTCCAGGAGCTCATGGCATCTTTGTCATTCTAGAGAACACTTGCGATCAAGTCTACACCTATCGCATTGATGGAACATACTCACTCTTTGTGGGACACGGCGACCTACACGATCCCAAGTACAGCTATCTCGAAGCTGGAACCTCAATCGGAAATATTATCAACGCACAAGTCCTAGATGACAACAAGAATGGATGTCACTACAGCATCCGCGTATACCCCTCACAAGACTTTGAAGACGACCATCGAAGCAACAAGCCGTGGATCTACGTACTTGTGCTGGCGTCGCTCTTTCTCTTTACGTCCGCTGTCTTTTTGATCTATGATCACATGGTCGAACAACGACAGAAAATTGTACTCCAATCGGCACAACAGTCAGGCAAGCTCGTCAATACACTCTTTCCCGAAGACGTGAGGGATCAACTCTATCAAGAGCAGCAAGAGGAAGCCAACAAGAAACAGAAACAAAAGGGATGGGAAAACAGCACCGTTCCAAACGAACCTGCCACAGATGCTCTCGTTAATCGTGCCTTGACCATGGACAACAATACGGAACATGGAAAAAAGGCCATTGCCAGTTTGTACCCTGAAAGCACCATCTTCTTTGCGGATCTAGTCGGTGAGTACATGCAGTGACTCCAGTGCAGTGGAGTGCAGGATGTATGATTCATAGTCGGTTTCGTGCCTAACCCAACAATCTCACACTTTTTCTCCTTCTGCACCATTCGTCCGTTCATTTGTCCGTGCAGGGTTTACTTCCTGGTCCGCCAAGCGAACTCCCGTTGAGGTCTTCCAGTTGCTCGAAACGATATGTAAGTCCATGAGAGCTGTACTCATTGGCTGCTACACCCGATCGAAATGACATTCTCACATCAATCAACCACTCCGTTTCTTGACACCAGATGAAGCGTTTGACAACATTGCGCTCAAGCGTGACGTATTCAAAGGTAAGCGGCGAAATCGAAGCGCGCTCACACTATTGGATGGTAGCTCATCGTGACTGCCTTGATTTGACTTTCCTGCCACTACTCTCCTAGTGGAAACTATTGGAGATTGGTAAGCACAGTGCTGTCCGTCGTGGAGCAAAGCATGTTGTTTATCAGCCACGCGATGTCCTTACACCACTTCTTTTGTGCGCAGTTATGTTGCCGCAACAGGTCTGCCACAGCCCCAGCCGGATCATGCAATCATAATGTGTAAATTTGCAACGGATTGCATGAACAAAATGAAGGTGATGATGTCATCTCTGGCCGACACAATGGGAGAAGATACTGCTGATCTGGCCATGCGCGTGGGGCTGCATTCGTAAGTTGCAATCCAACTGCTGTCCAAGAAAAGAGACTCATGTTGCTACGCCCATGAGCTGACCCCTTGTTCGCTCTTCATTCTCGTCTTGCTCCAATCGAATCTCAGTGGACCAGTGACCGCCGGAGTTCTGAGGGGGCAGAAATCTCGTTTTCAGCTTTTTGGTAAGTTGCCTCACAGATCGACTGATGGAGCGAGAAACAAAGTCAGCAAGGACAAGGCAGCGTGTTCTTATCCTTTCTCCGTTTCACACTTTCACACTTGCAGGTGACACGGTGAACACGGCGTCTCGAATGGAATCCAATGGCCTACCGCATCGCATCCATGTCTCGCAGGCAACAGCTGATGCTCTTCGTGCCAAGGGCAAGAGAATGTGGTTGACACCACGTCCAGACAAAGTCCAAGCAAAAGGCAAGGGGCTGTTGCAGACCTATTTTGTAGACACAACATCAAAGTCCAGGTCGGTTGTTTCAGGGTTGACGGTTGGAGACACAACGATTGGTTCGGATATCGACATGGACAATGACTTGAGAGATGTCAGTGGCAGCACTGAGAACGCTCCTCAGCACAGCGGTTTACCGGATGACCTGGCAGGGTTCACAATAGACGGTGCTGGAGCAGTGCTTGCCAACGAGAACAACAACCATGATGGTGATAGTATCAGTCAAGGTGATGAAACACAAAGCACTGCTCCACAACGTGACGTTTTCACTGACGAGTTGGCGGGTAATTCCATCCAGACCGAGACCGAGGTGTGAGAGTCGCACCTTGTGCATGTGGGAAGCACCGAATGAGCAAATTGAGTTGCTGCGGCTGCCAAATACATATTGTGTTACTCTGAAGCACCAAAGCCACACTAAATCTAAATTGCATTAGACTGAATATGAAAGATTGTTTCCATGTATTTACAGTTTGGGTGTGTTCTAAAAGTTATAGTGTTTTGTTTGTACATTTTCTAGCATTTGGAATCCATGCAGCCCATGGACGGTGTTGGGTTCCACCCTCGTTTTGCAAAAAAGTAGTTGCAAAGTCTGTTGTTGGTTGCCTGTTGTTCTGACTGAAGTACTGTTACGAGCCCCATTGGTACAGTCCTGATGGTTGGGCTGCTGTTGGAATGTCGCATGAGCCCGTCGCTGCGTCGTTTAGTGTTGGCTCTGCCCATGGAGTGGTACCTGTAGGGACAAAAGGAAGCGTCCGTGTTGGTCTTGCTGCGGCGCAATACTTGACGATCGAGTGGGGAGTTGGAATTAAGGACGGAGAGGAGCGATGTCATGGAAGAAGCCGAGCTGGATGCGTACAACTTGTACTTTTTCTTGGGAGGTTCGGAAGCTGGAAGAGTGACGGCTGGTGCGGGTGCTGGTGCTGGCTTGGCGGTAGTAGCCGCAAAGCGTCTCTTCCACCACGGCTTGATGACATCCAACAAGTTTCCCTGTTTGATGGGTCCCTTGGAAATGAATCCGTGAGCGCGTTCTTGGTAGAGCCGTTGTTCATGGAGCGAATCGTTGGCACTTCGAATCAAGGAAAGGAGACGCGACTCGTCACGGGGCTCGAGTGATTCTCGTAGCTTTTGGACACTGCAGGATCCCGAGATTGTCTTGGAGACGGTCCCACCTTCGACGATATCCAAGTTTTCATCCATGATAATGAGAAAGTTATCGTTCTTGTGTTCTCGCATGAGTTGTGTGGTGCGGTCAATGAAGTCAAAGATTTCGTCTGGTGTTTGTCCTAGCAAGAGGCATCGTTCGGGTTTGACGCCGGCTCTTGCCAGGTATCGTTGCAGCATCTTGCGTTGTACGGCCGAGTCTTCGACGACAATGCACCATGTGTTCTCGGGGATCTCAAATGCTTCTTCTTCTTGGTCTTCGTTTTGTTCGTCTTGTTGAGCTTGCATGACTTGTGGCTGTTGTACGGGCAAACTAATGTCCATGGGAACCGCGAGAGAGGGACTGTCCTGGCGTGCGTAGTTCTTGAAGGACGGTGCAACTAGCGCGGGACATTCAAAAGTGAGCAGGGTACGGTTAGGTTCAAAGGAGATGGAGGCGTGACCACCCATGGCCCGGGCACAACTCTGTAGAATCCAAGCGCCATTGCCTTCTCCTTGCTTGACTTGTTCACTGGCATTATCAGTGTTATTATTGCAAGGAAGCTTGGCTTGTTCTTGAAAGATCTTGGCTTGCTGCTGCGGAGTGTTCATGGTCTTGAGTAGTTCTTGGTGTCCTGGTCCGGGTTCATTCTGTACTTGCATGGTGAGTGTCTGGTTCTTGGAATCGTAGCTAAGTCGAGTCTCTACCAGTCCGGCTGGCTTTCCAAACTTGCAGGCATTGGAGACGGCGTTTCCGTGAATGGTTCGCAGGAGAGTGGGGTCGAGCATCAGAGCGGGAAAGTCGTCAGTGGTAGTACATGTAGGGGTAAGTACGGGGAATCGAGCCGTGTCTTGTTCGTCATTCGAGTTAGCTAGCAGGTGCGGCAGACGGACCGACTCGAACGAGGGTCCGTAGTCTCCGTGCACGACTTCGAGTGTCATGGCGCAGTCGACTGTGCGACTAAGAAGCGCGTTGAGAGTGTTGCTAAGGTCGGTCAAGTGGTGTTGTTGGTCTGTCTGCTCTTCCAGCAATAGAGACTCCAAGATGCCCATGGCCGCCAAGACGCCGTTCTTCACTTCGTGTCGCAGAAAATGCGCTGCTTTCGAGTCGCACAAGCAGGAGTGCTGCGGCTGAGTGACAGTCTTGAACAGAGACTGAGGGTTGTTGCTGCTGTTGCTAGTACTAGTAGTAGAGTCCGTCATGGTCAATTCAATGCTTGCTATGTTCAGTCTTACGATGAATTCGCTTTGACTGACTATTGAATGTGTTGTTGCCGTTTTGTTGGTTTGTTTGTGTGGTTTGTTGGCGAGTTGCGAAATTTATGAGGCAAACTTGCATGCTGCCTTCTCATCCATTCAGATCACCACCGATCAACACTTACTTACTTGCCTTCAACTTCCTTCAACCTGGTGCTTATTTCTTGGAAACCCTTGGAACACCACCTCAGTGCAACTTCAAGATCCTGCCTTATTCCCCCCACCAAAATGATCCGACTAAATTACTGTACTATCTAATAAACAGTACCCTGTAAGAGAGTCACCACTTTGGGAGCCGCGACTTCAAGGGAAACAATTAAAGGCTATTTTAACCACAGAACTAAGTGACTTAGTATTCCAACACCCCACATTGCGTAGCATGCCAACCAGCGCAGACAGCGCTGAAACCGCCACTTTTGTGCAAGACCGAGCCAAGCTTGTCAGGTTGAACTTGAGTTGTTGTTTCAGGGATGGACTGGTCAATCAGTCCCACCGCGTAACAGCAGCGGCGAACCTCTACAGGGTGTTTGTAAAAGATTATGGTCAAATCACACAATTTCACTATTTCACAAATGATGGAAGGCATTTTTGATGGATTGGATCTGCTACAGGCATGTTCGTCCCTCTTGAAACAACTCATTTTAGCAATTCATTCAGAGGTCCTCACCGCAATGGTTCTGGCATGGTTTTGGTCCAAGTAGGTCAGTGGTTTCCTTATTACTGTTACTTCTACATGTAGTTGTACTACTAGCATTTATTCTAGCTAGCAAATAGTCCTCAGTTTGCACAAAGTACTCTTCTTTAGAAGAATACTAGTAATGACGCTCAATCAAAGCCAGGGCTCCTTGGAATCAGGGGTGGTTGTTTTATTTGTGAACCCTCTCTCATCGTACATTGCAAGCTTGAATGAGGCAACTTTGGGTGAATTGCCTAGATAGGATGACAATGTATGTCATAGTGGAACTTTGACTAATATTCAAATGGATGCAAATTATCATTTTCAAATTGATAAAAAAGGTAATCACTGAACTTTCTACTACTAGTAAGCGGTACGGTAGGAGAAGATCACGTTCGAAACGCCACCAATGTTGCAGTAGCCGGTGCTGGTCAAACGAGTGGCCATGCTGCCTGCTGTCATTTTTCTGATTCACAACAACCGGCACCACGTTGCAAGTGACAACGCGGTATTAGTACGCAACAGCCATTAAGACCTAGCTAGCTAGTAGGTCCCTTACATGTAGTCTAGTTCACAAGGACGAAGCAAATCCATCTTTCGTCCTTCTTCTGAGAGTTGGCCTGCGAATGAATGGCAGTAAGGCAGTGCAGCGATCGTCCTTATCCGGCACTCCCCCAGGCGCAGACCGTGTAAACCATTGGTCATTGGTCTGGGTAAGAGCCATCTGATGGCTGCAAGTTGCAAGTATGCATACCGGTAGTCGAAGTATCAACGGGAAATGAAATAGGACCAAGGCAGGACTTCTTCCAGATGATACAAATGGAACTCTGTCACTCCTTCCGTGAAAGGAAACATTCAAGAGAGCTCTTCTTCAGAATGTCAGGATCGTGCTAAAGTTTTTTTACATGTATTGGATCTGTACAGCGTACATACAACTTGCACCAAGCAAAGCTGACTCCAAGACACACAAACTGCTCCAAGTGATGGCTCCCTGTCGACTGCTACCGGTTGTTGCTGGCTAGTGGGCGCCCCTTGCCTGCCCGCCCATCGCTAAACTATTCGAAGGACCTGACGATCTCTTTTTCGTTCCCTGCCTCGCTCTGCTTCTTCAGTCTATCGTTGCGCTAAACTAGAAGCTTACAGCTTCAAAAAGCCAGTGCCGGTACGGTTCCGCTAGCGACCGGTACCGGTAGGTAGCAAAGTGGTTTTGACGGGGACCTGACAATCCTGGTTCTCGTCCGGCACAAAACCGCGGAACTTCAATTCTTTTAGTCCTTCCCCGGAGTGTGATGAATAGAAAGGAATAGAATTGCACTGCAGCTAACTTTCCAAGCCCACTTGGCTGTGAAATCGTGAGATCTTCGTGAAAGATGCATGCTTCTGCTTCGACCTGGGTTTGGACCCGTGCATCAGTCCATCGTCCATCAGTGGGCTCACGTGCTATCTGCACAGCACCAAGAAACCAGATCTTCAACTTGCTACAACTCTGCGAAGCTGCCTTGATAAAAAAAGGTTCTACGAATCATGCTTTCACTCACTTGAACGAACATAAAGCCTAGCTAGCCGCAAGGAATTCTCGTTACTGTAGGATTATCAGAACGGCCGGCCAGCCAGCCATCTCTTCTTCGTCCCTCCAAAAACAAACAAAACGAAGAAAACAAGAAAACTGCTGCAGGGATCCGAATCGAATCGAAAGCCCCTCTTCGCTTCAAGGCATCGCACTCCCCGTGAATCAAACGAGTATACTGGGTCCTACTAGTACCCACCTGGAGAAGCGATGACGCAAAATCGAAGCTTCAGTGAAAACAATCCAAAGCTTGCAACTAGTAGACTAGAGCCTTTATTAGAGAAAGCAACCATTCACTTCAGGGCGAGCTTCAACGGTTCGAATTTTCCGCTCCTTCCGATCGAAAGGTGCAGAACCAAGGATAGCACGTGCATGGTTGCGGCTGTCTTCAAGCCAAGTCTGTCCCTGGTTCGGGCGGCATACTAGCACACTTCCAGACAGGCTTTGGACTTTGGGTCTGTGTACTCCTGCCTGGCAGCCAAGCGTGTTCAGGAAGAGGGAAGGAACGGAAGGGAATGTGAAGCTGCTTGGTGTGGTGCCAGCCATGAACCATGAGCCCCACCACCCTTACCAAAGCACAATCCTTTCTGGAACCGTAAATCTCGTCCTCGTGTCTTCGCCCAGTCTCTCTTCCTCGCGCTTGGAAAGGCCAAAGGAAGTAGCCAACTTCTGTGTCGTGGCTGGGGCTCCATGGTGGTCACTTTCCAGGGCCAATGCACATGTACCAGGTAGCTCAATTGCTTTCTTGGGGGCCCACGTGTTGTGTGTCTACGTGTACCAACGTAAATTCAGGGTGGTGATGACTGCTGTAGCTACACCTACCGGTACCACTTCCAACAAGACAGAGCGACATGATTCATGGCAAGCACTTGGCATGCAATGCAGCCTGAGCGGCCGACATACTTTAGCAGTACCGGTAGGTGCTTTGTTGTCTCCCTTTGCACGGCCCCAACCTCACAACTAACGTATCTCGAAATCTAGCTAGGGAAGCTAGTGGGTTGCACTTTTGGGGCTATGGTGGTTGTGAGGTTTGACCATCCAGGCTTAGTTTTTCGGTAAGGATGGACGTCAGAAGCCAGCGAAGCGTGTACGGTACTGAATTACAGTATCCAAAGGGTAGCATACCGTACAGCTGGCACCAATATGGTACCGGTATTACTACAACAGGTCTGTGGTGTACCATTATAGTAGCTCCTGGTACGGGTACTAGCTAGTACGGCTGTATACTGTACACGGTGAAAGACTGAGGACTCGACACTGACTCATCATTCTGAATGAATCGAATCAGAATGCGATTCGAATTGTTTCGGATCGAATAGTCTTTTCGTGGAACCAGATTTGCCACCCAGAGCTCCACCCGGACAGGCGGAGGAGGCTGCCTTGCCGCTACTAGCACACAAAGCTAGCTAGCCAGCACAGCAGACCACTGCGTTGCAAACTGTGGCCACAACCCAAACCATCAAACCATTGACATCGTTGGCCAATCAATGGCCAAATACAACCGGTGACTACTGAGTAGCTAGCTAGCTGGCTAGCAGGGAAATGTTCAAAAAGACAGTAATCGAATCTCTGGGGAAGACGGAAGACGGACAGACCGCGTGGAGTGCTCTTCTTTGAGGGTCACCAACCTTGAGTGCTGAGCCCATTGTTTTGTTTGTCTTGATCCACCTCCCTTCTATCCGTGGATCAAGACTGCTCTTTGGTTGCCAACCAGCTGCTCTAGGCGCAAACACAACTCACAATCATCGGAATGCGGAAGGTAGAAATCTGGCGCCCGAAGAGAATCGCGAAGCGATTCCACCAGTCTACCATGGTACTCATCAGTAGCAGGTTTCGCAGAGAACCTACCAAGTTACAAACCAGTTTCTTTCTGTCTTCTGCTTTCTGCTTTGTCGCTGGTAATCGGGTCGAATATTATTAACAAACGGAAGCTAGTTATTATTTTCCAAGTATGTAGTCTTGCTATCTAGCTATTTAATATCTAGCTACTGGAGTTGCGAGTAGACTTTACTTAATTAAAAAAGAGAAGGCATTTAATTAAGATCTCGGGCTTTCTCACTGTACGTGTATCATACCGTAGTTCCTGTCAATCTCCTCGCCCATTGGCGCATTCCAAATCCAAGTTTCTTCTCCCAAGAGCTTTTTGCGACTGACTTTGAGGCTCGAGGGAACCCGCATGAGTACCGTAGATTGGTTTTCATTCCCTGTGAATTGTGCAGAACTCGTGGCGAGATGTCTCTAGCTATCGGTACAGCTCACGTGCTTATGGCAAACCACTCGCTGGAAGCGAAATCTAAAAAAATATATATATATATATGGAAAACATATGTAAGAGAGAACAGCCCGTATGCCAACAGTGTAAATACTACAAACAACATCTACAGTGACCGACCAGGGAGATTTTGCCCCCACTAACTGCTAGCAATCGGTACGCTACGCTCGGATTCCGAGAAGTAGAACTCATCCCACCACAATCCTTATCAACAACATCTATCTGATCCTTAGAATCGATTAATCCAATCTAATCAAATTTACTCTGAGCAAATAGAAACTAAATCAAGTTAAGTCAAGTGTCAAGTCAAGTCAAGCAATTGGGTATCAAACAACAGACACCATGGTAACTCTGACCAGCGAGAACAGCAGCACTGAGCACACTCCCACGGTTACTGTTCAACCTTGGCTTCAAAGCTTTGAACCATCTTTTCTCCCAAGTCAGAGAAGTCCTGCTCAAAAGACTTGGTTTCGCTCTTCCTGCCTTCCAAATAGACCACCACACACACAGTCACGGCAACAGCCAGCAACACCAAGGTTGTCAAGATCCGCAACCAAAAGACCCAACGATCTTCTTTCTTGGCCACTTCCAGTTCCGTGTACAAATCACGTGTACCACCATTTCCAGTGTGCATACCATCTCCACTTGCGTCATTGTTGAATTGACGGCTGGAAAAATCACCCTCTTCCAAGCACTCTTCTTTCTTGACGACCTTCATACCAGTACTACATGT
>CAICTM010000662.1:0-54157 GCA_903772945.1 Seminavis robusta
TGCGTCATGAGCCTGCGTGGGTCTGTAGGTTATCCATGAGATTACTGCAGGACGTCGAAGTTCCGCGCAAGGTCGAAAAGACTTCCGCGATGAATAATTGGACTTCGTCGAAGTTCATACTACGCGTAACCCCAACCACCTCTATGGTCGAGCGTGCTCATCAGACCATACCAACTTATCGCTGTTCAAAACATCAAGTCCAAGACGACCTCTGAAGGATCCTGGATGGAGTCCTCACGGCGGTTCGCTTTGCAATGAATGCACGATTCATACCACCTTGCGTGCAACGCCCCGGAGCTCGTGTTCAATCGTGACGCGATTCACAACGTCCGGTTCGAAGCAACTGGAAGTACATCAAGGAACTTCGCGCCAACGACTAATCCAACAAAACAACGCAGGGAAAACGCGACGCGTGTCCCTCATCAATACAATGTCAACGATACTGTGATTTTCAACAGTATCAGCACCGCAAGTACGGTCAGCCAAAGTACAAAGGTCTTACACTATAGACCGAGTCAATGAAATGGCACTGTACGGCTCGACATGCTACGCAATGGCGGCACAGTCTACCAGACTTGGAAATAAGGTTATTTACACCCATACAAGGCCTGATCCCCTTGTAGGATTGCCATCGTGCGACGCAACATGTCTACATCCAAATCTCATGGAGTGCCCCGCACTTTAAATCATATGTTCTCCTTGTCCGACTGTGTCGCCCTTGTGACCCTTGTCAGGGGGCGAAATGCAATAACACGGCTCTTAGCCTTATTCGCGACTCGATCCTAGATAGGTTTGAGTTCGCTCATGACTGAGTCTCTCGTGAATAGTCATTTGAGACAGGGTTCTCAATGACCGCTCTAGTCATACTAGGTTGATGATGAAACATCGCTCTAGATATTTAGCCAGTGTGGAGTACTTCCACGCTACTAGATCCATGCTAGACAATCTTCCACGCGTTCCGTTTTAGGATCGTGGAGATACGTAGGATTACTACCGCAACCTACTCTATCACACTTTATAGTCTCCCGCGGGAGACCAGATCTACGATCCCTTGATGATGATCTCTCTCGTTGATTAGTTTTCATAGCTTTCTAATCTCTCTCATAACTTTCATTCTCTCAAACTCAAACAGTCGAAAGATCTTTACACTAGCTTTTAGCGTAGTGCAGAATGGATCGCCGAAGAACAACAGAGCAGATATCGAACAGGAGTAGGTATGCTCATGTACCTTATCAAGCATTCAAGGCCAGAAATCTCAAACGCGGCACAAGAACTAGCTAAGGTCTTGGGATGCGCAACGCTGGCAGCGTACAAGGAAATGCTACGTTGTGTCAAGTTCGTGTTGGACTCAAGGAACCGTCTACTTTTAATGAGACCAGAGAAGAACGAAGGACCGTGGAAGTTGGAAGTGTTCTCGGATTCGGATTGGGCCGGAGACAAGAACAACAGAAGATCAGTCACGTCCATGATGATTTTTCTCGAAGGTGTACTCATTCACTGGAGGTTCAAGCTATAGAAGGTTGTGGCACTGTCGAGTTCCGAAGCTGAGTTCTATGCGTGTGGCGAAGCAGTGCGAGAAGTTCCATTCATCGCGCAGATTCTGAAGTTCCTACAGATCAACGTGGAACTACCTGTGCAAGTGAAGATCGATAACGTGGGTGCTATCTTTATGTCGGAAAACAAGACAAGTGCGATTCGAACCAGGCACATGGATACTGCAGCAGGACGGCCTAGTGAAGATTGACTTTGTTCGCTCAGAAGACAACGTGAGCGACATTGGGACCAAGAATGTCAACGTCGAGACCCCCGACAGACATGCACCAAGATTGACGGGAGACAAGGAGCAATTGGTTTGAGTTTGTGAGAAGGTCGCTGCCATCATCGCGAAAACAGGAAGGGTGTTAGAAAGGTATTTTCGTATGACGGACAGACGACTCGGGATCCACAGTCACGGTTCGTGATTGGGGATGTGTGACTCAAACTCAGATGGTTATCCGATCATCATCGGATGGCCAGATGTACGAGGAACGAGGACGATGGTTTTCTAGATGATGCAACTACAATGGTCAGGAAGTTAGGTCGAAGAGATGAATGCAAGGAGCGATGGGACGGAGCAAATGAATGGACAGCTGAAGGTCCACAGGTTTAGTAAAGTGGGAAAGCCCCATCAGGGCCAACCATGCACTTCAGGAAGATAGATCGACGAGATCTATCTGCAGATGAAACTGCGAGAAGCAGAGGATCAAAAAATCCTGGTACATGTATGCATATCGGAGCTCAGTCTAAGAGCTCACAATCTGAACGAGAGAGAAAGAGAAAACGAAACGAATAGCCAGTCTACTAGACAGTAGAGCTGGAAAGATACTGATTAAATTAGAGAAATTGTGCGTTCAAGTTCACCCCTTTTCAACATACTGTACGGCAAGGGGGGTTTGCGGTTTGTGGTTGTTGCCCCTCTTATAAAGCAAGCAGCAAACTGTGAGTGTCGTTGCTGTGATGCCGGGCAGAATACAACAGCAGAGAGTGCCTACCTTGACTCTTGGGAATGGAGAGGAGGTGGTGACTTAGAAGACCTTTGCAGGGAAATGGGGAAAAAGCGCCATGGCAACACAATCATGACCAAAGAAGGGCGCTCCAAGACCACACCAGGCCTCAACCAGCCAAATAGACCACCCACTTGGCATGTTGGCATGGCCAAGCCAAGATGTCTTGGTGGCAAGGTCCTGGAGCGTTCCTCAATCGTGCATGTCTTAACGAAAACCGACCCTATTTTTTGGGACGGATTTAGGGACGGGTTCCCTTTAGGGACGGGTTTGAAAACCGACCCTAAAAATAGGGACGGTTTCTAAAAAATAGGGACGGTTTCTGAAAAAACGTCCCTAATTTAGGGACGGGTTTTGATTTAGGGTCGGGTTTGAAAAACGTCCCTAAATGGAAGCGGGACTGAGTGGTAAATACATTGAAAACGCACCAATATTAGGGACGGGTTTGAAAACCGACCCTAAAAATAGGGACGGTTTCTGAAAAATAGGGACGGTTTCTGAAAAAACGTCCCTAATTTAGGGACGGGTTTCGATTTAGGGTCGGGTTTCGAAACCGACCCTAAATCAGTCGGATTTAGGGTCGAGTTTCCCCAAACCGACCCAAAAACTAGGGTCGGATTTAAAGGACATGCACGATTGAGGAACGCTCCTGAAACGGAACTAAACTGTTAGTTTCATGGAAATTGGGAAGTTAGTTTCATGGAAAGTTAGTTTCACGGGAATGTTAGTTTCACGGAAATGGAGTTAGTTTCACCGAAATGGGTTAGTTTCACGGAAATTTCCGTGAAACTAATAGTTTCAAGGTTTTGAATTAGTTTCACGGTTTTTGGTTAGTTTCACGGTCTTAGTCGTGTTTACATTGATTTACTGTGACAGAACTGTACTTAGTTTCACCGTTTTGAGTTAGTTTCACGGTTTTTAGTTAGTTTCAAGGAAATACCGTGAAACTAACTATTTTCACGGTTTTGAGTTAGTTTCACGGAAATCGGTCTGTCCTAATTTCCGTGAAACTAACAATTTATCGTAAAACTAATGGTTTTCGCCATTTGAGTCCCGTTTCTTGACCTTGCGGTAAACGATATGACGATGTGTTAAGACATGTGCATACTGTATCGTACTAGCTAGTACATGTGCGGGATGTTGAGTCTCCATGAATTCGAAGTTTTGGTGATAAACCGCCACTTTCTAATTCAATGATCAGCAACCATGAGTGACCAATGGCTAACCACGAGTGACCAATGGCTGATCACAGTTGACCACGGCTGATCACGGCTGATCACGGTTGACCACAGTTGGCATAATTTGTTAGGTAAATTAACTAGTAATTGGCCATAATTGACCATGGGTAACCACGACTGACGACTACGGCAGACCACAAGTAACCATGGGTCAACGGCCACTGACCACACTACCTTTAAAAATAAGGGGATGCACTAGTACTAGTAGTCTATTCTTCAGAGCTACAAAGCTACAGTACTAGCTAGCGAGCCAATAGCTAGGCGCTACCATAGCTAGCTAGAGGCAAGCACTTCACCATCATTGTCACTGACATTGTTTGCTGGTGTTGTCAGGTTGACCAGCTTTGACCATATTAGCCCTTTATTGTCTGGACAGATAACCAATCAAGTGACCTCCAAAAGAGCCATTTTCCCATCTCCCAGAGAAACAGAGTTTTTTGCTGTAAAGGTGCAGAATTTTTGCCACCAAGGTAAGTGTCCAAGACATGCAACATTTTTGCCTTTGAGGTGCACTCCCAAGAGGTGCAGAATTTTTGCCGTAGAGAAGAACTCTATTCGTGCAGAATCCTGATGCTAACATTCTGGTGCCAATGCCGACATCATAGAGGTGCATAGTTTTTGCAGTGGAGGTGCGCCCGAGAGGTGCAGGAATCTGACGCCAATTTTCTGACGTCAACACCATAAAAAGATGTAGAATTTTTGCCACTTCAGTGTGTACCCTAGAGATGCAGAATTTTCGCCGCCGAAATGACGTGCATAAGTGGTGACATAGAGGTGCGTTGCGAGAGGTGCGTGCGGAGTGCGTGCTGAGTGCGCAGAAGTGCAGCCGATGCGTGCATAGAGGTGCAAATTTTTTGCCACCGAGGTGCAAGAGGTGCAGAATTTTTGCCGTAGAGAAGAACTCTATTCGTGCAGAATCCTGATGCTACATTCTGGTGCCAATGCCGACATCATAGAGGTGCATAGTTTTTGCAGTGGAGGCGCGCCCGAGAGGTGCAGGAATCTGACGCCAATTTTCTGACGTCAACACCATAAAAAGATGTAGAATTTTTGCCACTTCAGTGTGTACCCTAGAGATGCAGAATTCCGCCGCCGCCAAACTGACGTCGATACTGTTTGTTGACATAGAGGTGCAGAATTTTTGCGCCGAGGTGCGCTCCTAGAGGTGCAGAATGTTGACGCCAACAAACTGACCCGATGCCTAGAGGTGCAAATTTGCCGAGGTGCAGAGGTGCAGAATTTTTGCCGTCGAGAAAAACTCTATTCGTGCAGAATACTGATGCTGACATTCTGGTGCCAATGTCGACATCATAGAGGTGCATAGTTTTTGCAGTGGAAGCGCCCCCGAGAGGTGCAGAAATCTGGGGCCAACATTCTGACACCAGCACCATAAAGATATAGAATTTTTTCCACATTGGTGTGCACCCTAGAGGTGCAGAATTCTGAAGCCAACAAACTGACGCCGGCGCCGATGCCATAAAGGTGCAGATTTTTTTGTCACCGAGGTGCGAGCCCTAGAGGTGCAGTATTCTGATGCCAACAAACTGACGCCGACGCCGATGCCATAGAGGTGCAGATTTTGTTGCCACCGAGGTGCGAGCCCTAGAGGTGGAGAAATCTGACGCCAACAAACTGACGCCGACACCGATGCCATAGAGGTGCAGATTTTTTGCCACCGAGGTGCACGCCCTAGAGGTGGAGAATTCTGACGCCAACAAACTAACGCCGACACCGATGCCATAGAGGTGCAGATTTTTTGCCACCGAGGTGCGAGCCCTAGAGGTGCAGAATTCATTTTTGCCCTGGTGGGCACGGAAAGATGCCATACCCCCATGCAGTACTGTACGGGTACGCAATGGCTGGCTGGAATGCAAACTCCAACACATTGGCATTTTTGATGCCGGTGCATTTGTGGTTGGGATTGGATTTGAGTGGCACAACATCGCCACTTGATGCATTAGCAGAGCACAAAGATCCTTTCGGCAACTACAAAGAGTGACAGTGCAAACTTGAAACCAATCAACTTGGGGAGGGTGGTCTTCACTGTTGTCCGAGCAACCTTTACTAAGGGTCTCTTCTCAGCAGATTCTTGCATGCAATGTTTACTACACAAATAAATAACTCAAGCTGCCGTTACGGGTGCAGGGCCAACTGAAGCCAAACCGGGCATGTCCAGGTCGTAGATTCTAGGAGGACCAAGGTAATGCCAGAACCCCCAGCTGGGGTCGGCAAGGAGCAATTGCATGTCCTTCACAACAAGCGAATTGAGCAGCATCCCAGGGCTCAACTTCTTCCGGTACACCAACAGGGCCGCTACAAGGATCATGAGGACCAACTCTCGTTTGGACTTTTGCCAGAACCTACACTAGTTAGCCAGACCAACTCCACCACCTTTGCTTGGCTGGGCCAACGTGAGGGCCACTCTAGCTAGACTAGAGACCCGACTCACGGACCAACGCAGCGCAAACCCTTGACGACTCTTTTCCCCACCAATCCCGAGAGGTCCGGACCACACCAGGACGCTTGCCAGAACCAACAATTGACTACTGGGAACCCGAGAAAGCCCCTGGCGCAGCACCAGAACCTAGACCACAACACTACACCAGTCCAATGACAGGATCTACTCACATGGACCAGCTCCTGCTCCCACTCGCAGACAAACCAAGACTCTGCGCGCATCAAGACCGGTGCCCTACAGCTCGCGTGAACGCCTCTACGCATTCTTCAACGAATCTTACGCACTAAAGAACCAGATACCGTACGCTTCATGTTATCAAATAATCGTATGACACAGCTACTAGTAGTAAACGGTTACTATCCTCTCTAAGATGTGACCATCCTCCGCATCCCTCCTGGCTGTGCAACGCTCAGGCGCTTTTCTTTTAGGGCTGTGGCGGATACGGCCAACCCATTGTTGGACTTGATGATGCTGGTTCGCAAGCTTCTTCGAATCTTTCCAGTGCTGTTACTTCGAGGCAATCCCTCCCCTCGCACGTAGCCCGATCCCATTCGTTGAGGCAACTTTCGGGGCCTTCTCTTCTTGGTCGTTGTTTGCTCCTCATCCACGTTGCTTTCGTCGTCATCAAGGTTCTCCGTCAAGGACTCGTCGTGATTACTGAAGCTGCCGTTGGTGAAAGATTCCGACATGAGTTTCAAGCACGAGGAACCGAGTGAACCAGAACAAGAAGAAGACTTGGTCACCATAGTTGGTTGACTCATTGACATCAACTCGGCCAAGTCCAGTTCGTCTTCCTCGTCTTCCTTGATGGAGCGAATAAAAGCCACGGGGTCTTCCATTCCCAAGTCCGAGACCTGTCGCCGGTAATGGCAAGAGGAATCATCGGACTGCTGCTGCTTGGGTTCTTGAGTTGGCTGGCACATTGTAGAAGTAAGTGATGTTTGGTAGCTTGAAAGAACTAGAGCTGGAGTTGCTGTTTTCAAATGCAGCGTTTGGAATTTGTGAAAAGCACTTGGCACAAAAGAAATGGAGTTTATTGCTCGAGTTGGCAGCGTTTTGGCCACTTGAGCTGGCAGAACGACGGATCTCTTTTATTGCCGGTTTGTGATATAAGAGAGAGAGAGAGAGTCTGAAGTCTGAAGTAGCGATGGGGGAAAAACTTATGCTTCTTTTGTATTACCGAACCGAAGATGACTGATCATTCATGGTTCGTGGGATCAGAACTGTACCATTCGCGCTATGTAAGAAGAGCTGCAAGCTGCAAGAAGCCACCTTTGGAAAGCTGCACCTAGCTGGTGTGGGACAAACCATTGAATGGACCGGAGTGTAGTCTAGCTAGCTAGTGGTACCATTACAGGAGAACTCCAATAAACCTGCCTGCGAAGGCTGGACTGAGGATGCTAATCGTAAAATGCCATCAGCGCAATGCCACAACCACACGAGCATCTCGAAGCTCGAGTCCGCAGCTTTGCAGCTACGAGTATCTTTTGTCGTATGGTGTCGCACAAGAGCTGATCAAGTATCTACAGCACTTGTCACTTATTGTTGCCAGGTTTGCAAAAAACCAAAGACTGGTCTTGGATTGGTACCGTTCAGCCTTCTTACAGAATGTCAATAAATTTTGTGACTTTCTGGTCTTTCGGCCACAATCTTCAGTCATTGTTCATAAATGGCAGCTACCACTAGGTCTCTAAAACGTCATTGTGTCATTTCTCTAAGATGCTCGGGGCCATTCACACTTTTTTGCGAACTACTGAACTATTCATTGAAAAGGGATGGTACAAAGTGAGATTTAACATTAGTTTTCTCAGGTGTTCAGCCGAAACATGTACTAGTATGTGGTGATTTGTATTTAATTAATGGACAGACAAACAAACCCACCTTTGACAGATTCATTTTGGTGATTTGTTAAATCCTCGTACTCCCACGTGAGCTTCTGCGAATCAAATGAACGCCCTGCTTCGTCGAGCGGTCGCTGAAGAATGATCACAAAGAGCTGGTGTCAGTTATCGGTAGAGGACTGAGGTTGTAAGAAAGATATCGGTTACTAGCTAGTAGAGTTGATTGCTCGCATGGAGTCTGGGGTCGTCCAGGAACCATCTCCAGCATGTTTCCACTTTGGTTGATACCAGTGTTGAGCTTTGGTGTCCAGGTGCATACCGGTGGGTATCCGTCGAACTTGTTGATACCAGGATACCCTCACAAAATTGTTTACCATTACCACGGAGCAACCCAAGCAAACCAAGCAAGCTACAAAAGATCCAATCAATCGAATCATCATGAGCGCAGACGGATTTGCTTCCTTCATTCCAGATGATTTGCCTGGCTTTAACAGCCTCAATGGCAGTGGTTTCTTTGACCATACAAATTGGATGGACTTGACAGACTCCAATTCTGAGGACGACTTTGGTGGCGACGTCTTTTCAGTGGTACGATCACCATCGTCCAAGGGTGCCACAAAACAACCCCATCATGAGGGAGTGATCGTTTTCGAGGAAGAGGAGGAGGAAGACGAGGAAGATGGTGGTATGTTGAGCCAATTCGTGGCGGCAGCAAAGGAGGAAGACAAGGCACCAAAGCCATCCAGACGACGAAGCAACGGAGACAAGCCATGTCGTGGAGGAGCCGACCGAAGAAAGACAACTGATGGAAAGAAGAAGATGAGAAGGAACAAGTCAGTCGAGGATTGCACCGACGTCGTCAAGCCTCGTCCGCAAACCTCACGAAGAGCTCGAAGCACCGAGGGACCTCTTCCGAAAGATGGTCGCCGTGGTGGCAAGCCTTCGAACCGAAGACGATCAGAAAACTTTCAGAAGAAAGGATTGGACTTGGGGGCTAAGCTCGACCGCTTGGGAGTCAAGTCGGAAGCTGCCCCAGAAACCTCTCGTCGACGATTGGGACGACAACACAGAACCTCGTCCAACCCCAGTTTGGTAGATGAGGATGCTTCGGTCGGCAGCCGGCAAAGTGTCGGAAGTCGACAGAGTGTGGGAAGTCGTCGATCGGATCGCCGTCGCAGAGCCACTCAGAGCCACGACCTCTTGGCACGAACCCTGCAGCAGCTGGCCCCCGCGGGAGGACTGTACCAAAAGGGAATGGACGACTCTTCCAACAGAGAAGAGGCGTGGAAGTCTCGACGACGACGCTCGGAGCAACTGAGATCTACGACACTGCCTGCTGTGGCGGCATAAACTCTGACAGGGAGCACACAGCTCTGATAGGCACTTGGATTGATTGAATCATTCCCAAGGCTTGTAATGATAGCTATATTTAAAAGAATGCATATCACCTTTTTGAAACTCTGCCACTGCTGCGTAGTTCGGTACCGGTACCAGTGGCGGGTGACTGGGGCACTAATGAACGCTGCCATCAAAGGGGTGGACCCAATAACCACAGCCCCTCGACCCACGTTGGTGTCAACTGGCACGGCGACTGGCCCGAAGACGAGGACCCATTTCGCTTTTCCTCGGGTGCGCTGGCTATGCTACCTTCAAAACGCAACTGTACTGACTGTGCTGTGAAGCAAACACTTGGTTACTAATAAGCATATTGCTAATACATACATTCTTAAAAAAATATCTACTCAAACAAGCCAATCTTTTAAAAAGTATGGTACTGAGTTGGTACAAGCATCAAACTCATGTAGATTGTGTAGGGCGAGAGGTCGCGACCCCCTCCTCACTGTCACTTTGTTCGACTTCGTCCGCGCCCAGTGCACGCAGCCTTCGTTGCACCCAAACCGCTTTCTTTTCAGTCGACATCAGATCTGTCTGTGCTCGCTGGAATTGACTCGTTGCAATCACAGGAAGTTTGGCTGTGTCAAGATGCTGCACAGCCTGCACGGTTTGCAAAACCGAGCCATATCCAGCCGAGTGGCGTCGTCGACGGCTTCCCGTAGTAAGGCGAGAGACTTCCGTAGAGATACTCATACCGGCGCATGTTCTGTCGTCGCCGTCTACAGGGCTGAAAGGATCTTTGACTTTCGACAGCTTATCTCCCAAGCTGGGCCCTAACTTTGTTTGGCTCGAAGGGGTCGCTGTTTCTGGCTTGTCTTCAGTCAGCGGCGCAGATGCACCTAAGAAGTTCTGGAGAGAAGGCAGTGACATGGTAGCCTGCGATAGGCGCTTTTTTCTGGTACGTGGAGTCTCCAAAGGTGCAATTCCCTTGTTGTTATCGTTGTTGCTGTTACTTGAGCTTGTGTCCTTGCTTTCAAATTCGTTCACAGAAGTATGCCCCTTTTTGCTAAGCCGTGTTTGCGAGAACGGAGAAGATGTCCTTGAGACTCGAAAGTCGCTGACAGATAAGCTTCCCGCACTGTTGCGTTTCCTTGGTAATCCCTTCGATCCACGGACTCTGTCTCGTTCTCTCCGCCTAGTCGTGGTGAATCCCTCTGAGACAGTTTGGGCACTTGACCGTGCGGCAGCAGAAGATGGTTTCGATGACGTCAATGCTTCCCCTAGTGACATATGTTTAAACGGTCTGCCACGGCGTTTCGATGTTGTCTCTGGTTCCTGTTTGACACTGAAGAGGTCAGTGAAAGACGATGACTTTTTCATGCCTGATGGCCTTGCTCCACTGTCTGCGGCAGCCTCCGGTGATGGATTGATTGTTGTTGACAAGTCACGCATGGACTTGGATTTGTGTCGAAGCACTCGAGCCCTGCGAGGTGCAACTTTGGCAGGAGCCTGTGTCGAGTCGCCCACCGCTGCGCCTGGTGCAGATTTCGTCGTTCGGAGAGCCCTGCCCTTCTCTCGCCGAGTCGAAGTATGAGAAAACCCTTCTGAGATAGATTGAGCAGATGACCACTCGGCCACTGAAGCCGCCGTCGACGATGACTCCAGGGCCTCCACTAGAGAGAGACTGTGGAATGAATCCTTGCTACTAGCCGTTGTGGACAACTGCGTCTCAGGTTCTTGTTTCAAAGTGGAGAGATCGGTGAATGATGACGACCTCTTCACACCCAGTGTGGGAGTTTCACTGACTGACGATGCCGCCTCTGATGACGATGAATCCATTGTTGTCGATAGGTCCCTCATTGACTTGGATTTGTGGCGTAACACCCGCGCCCTACGAGGCACTACTTTGGCAGGAGCCTCAATAGCAGTGGGACTGACCGAAGTATCGGGCTGGGCAGCTGGTGTTTCCTGAATGGGGTGCAATCCGGGTACATCCTCCATCTTTTTGGAAGGTCGACTCTTTCGGACTTTTACTGGTTGGCTGTCGGTGGTGGCCTGCTGGTTGTCATCAGCAGAAAATCGCGTACGCGAGGTTCCAGTTTCCGAAACCGACATCATCATGGACCCCACTCGACTCTTTCGACTACGACTACCCGACTTGGAGGATGCCCGCGAACCATCGGAATTGGTCTTGCTTACCAGGTTGCGTTCCGACGAATGTTTTCGGTTCAACCGGTGGCGACTGGCGCCTCCTTCGGACACGGACATGGATGCTCTACTTTTCTTGGTCTTTTTGTCGTTTTCTTTCGTCTCCCCGACGTTGTTGTTGTTTCCCACGTTCTTTGCCGAAGAGTATTTGACCTTCAAACGTAGACGTTTTCCTCCTTCCGAAACGGACATTGTCGCTGTAGCATTGTGATCCGAAACGGTGAATTCCCGGGTCAAGGAATTATTCAATCTGTTCGAATCGGATACGAGGGCATCCGAGATGGACGAGAATCGTTTCGGAGATTGCCTCCTGGTGGAAGATCCCCTCTCCGACGCTGACACCATAATGTCGGCAGAAGAAAAGCGTTTGGGAGATTTTCTCCTGCTGGAAATAGTTCTCTCTGATGACGACATGGCGTCCACTGAAGCTATTCGTTTGGGTGATTGTCTCCTGGTCGAAGCCCTCTTGGCTTGTTGTTTGCTGCCACTAGTAACGGTATGTCTCCTACTAGGAATTGTCGACGAAGAAGCTGCTTCGGAATAGTCCAATTGGCGCAGTGACATAGACTTGTTTTTCCGGGACATGCGCTTTTTCTTGGACCCTTCTGTTGTTGTTGGCGAACCCGTGCTGCTTTCTTTGCTACTAAAGTCTCTCATGGACTGTGACATGTTCTTATTCGTGCCGGTATTCGACATGCGACTCTTTCTCGTCTTGGGGGGTTCCGGCGAAAACCGTTTCATGGCTTCATCGACATCAATTACAGCAGAAGACTCCTCGCTGTCTGCCAGAATGGATATCCCCGCACAAAGCTGAGCCAGAGCTGTCTTGGGTGGAGCCGACGTCCTCTTTTTTCCACCTCGTGGAGTCCTAGGTTGCTTCTTGCTGCTCCCACTAATTTCAGTGCCGGATTTGGCCCGTACCGATGTTCCTGCGACGTCGCCAAGGGTGTCACTGACAGAATGGGATTTACCCTGCCTTCGTAGCTGGTTCTTTCTACTACCGGTTGTAGACTGCGTTGGTTGTTGTTGAGGTTGTTGCTCTTCTTCTTGTTGCTGTTGTTGTTGCTGCTGTGCTTGTTGTGGTTGTGGTTCCTCCTGTTTGTCCATTGCGGATAAGACCTGATTGACTTTATGACTGACACTTCGTAGCGACTTGGCCTTTCGGTTCAGAGTGCGTCTCTGTTGTTGTTTGGCAGAACCTTTTTTCTTCGTGGTGGGACTGTTGCGCTTGTTGCCTTCAGGCGTTGCAGACATCTCCCCGTTCGTTGCTGGCGAAGAACTGTCATTTGGCTTCCTCTGAAGGGACAACAACGAGTCTTGCTGTTGGCCCTTTTCTTCTTCCTCGTCATTATCTGTCTTCTCTTGCTTGGCCCACTCGGTGTTATCCGTGGTATCCCAAAAGTCTTCTGCCGTGGTATCAAAGAAACCGCTGGCGCCAAGACTATCTCCAAACCCTGGCAAATCCCCGTATTCCTCGAACAGGACACTGCCACCTGTCATTGTCTCGGGTTGCATCAGTCAAATTAATGGCAGCAGTCGGTTGGAATAAGCTGATCGGAAACAGCGATGCTGTTTGATCAATCGAGCGGCTGTATGTTCTGCTGTTGTCCAGCTCCAGATTCTCACCAGAGCTATTCTCATGTGGCGATCCGTGACAGAGCAAAAAGTGCACAGTGGTGGGACCACCAGTCTATTGTGACTTGACTTTGTGACCTCAATCGAATTTATCAATTTTAAAATAACTACCAGTACTAGTACACCTTACCGTACTCACAGGCACTCGTACACTCTTACTGTACTGTAATACTGTACCATTACCATACCACTACTAGTACATTTTTAAGGAGTGGCATGAAGAGACAGAAAAGAAGTCACAAAATCTTGAAGTTATTCTTACTCCTAATTAAATTAGGTTCACCAAATTTAAGAGTGGCGAGTACGTACTTGTACCGGTTACCTGTACGATTGTACGGAATCAAGTGATCATGACAGTCGATGAATTGATGTCGAACTCGCACCCCCGTAAAACGGGGCTTATTTAAGAAATGCCAATGGCTGTTTTCGGACACACCGATGAAACTGAGTCTTTAATGGATCCATCACCGGTTAAATAAAAAACGTTCTGAAGCATCTTGCTGTGTGTTCCAAAAAAGCCCCTTGTATGTCCAGTCCTGGAGTACCAGTCTGGTAAGTACACCGTGACCCGTGACAACCTTAAAAAGACCACAGAGCTGTAAGTGACACCGATACCTCGGGCGAGCTGCTGTTTTGTGGGAGATGGCCCACAAAGTTCCAATCTAAAGATATTCTACGTAAATGTAGAATCGAATTTAGATTGCTCATGGCAGATACTCAAGGTCAGTCCACCACTGCTGATACCACCGGTAGGCGAGCAAATTCCTGTGCATGTGCACCTGGTCTGTTAGGCGCTTCATCCATGTGAGGCGAGACTCTTTCATTGTGAATACTAGTTACTCACTGACTTATTGTTCTCAGCAGGTGAGTTTGCATAATGAGGGAGTCCATTGCGATAAGTGAGTTCATTTACACCAGGACTATCCAAGCAAGGTCAATTGGCAGATCAAGGAAGTCAGGGGAATTGAACGGAACTCAGTGTGACCCATCCCTGTTGCTAATTTTAAAATTAATCAATCATCTATAAAAGGGATCATTAGACAACACCGTACCTACCCAAGTTGTTACCGATACAGGCTGGAAAGCCATCTGAGAGTTACTAGCTAGCCAGTGACAGAGGACTCCCGTTCAGAGATAACCAGCAGTGTGGCAGGGGAACACAACGGGATCGTAGACTGAGGACTCTAGTTCTGCCGAGAAAAGAGGAGAGGCTTCCGACGATAGGGTCTTGTTTGGTTTTGGTGCTCAGCGGCCGCCAAGGCGTACTGGGGGAAGCCTCCACACCGGCGTTGTCATGTCTCACGAGAACGATATTACGACGACGGGACAGAGTTCGACCCATTCGGTGTATGTACCAACTGCACCGTTGTCATTTCTGTCATAAGGAAATGCTTCCGCAGTTCGATTCTTTGATAGGAAGAAGGAGAGAAGCCAACGCAAACCATGCCCGGAAGTTCATTGACCACCACCCTATGGCCCATTTCAATGCCAAGATCGGCTTTGGCGACGACACGATGGGTTCGAGGAGTCCAGGCAAGTGGCGAAAGCTAAGGCCGAAAATGTATGGATTACCGCAGAAGAGCTCATTTCAATGTCAACATCGTCCATGACGAAACAATCGACGAACATTGCTTATGATGACCATGTTCAATTTTTGCTGTCCCGTCACCTGTAGCAAACGGAGGGGGGATCATTTTCCGCCCACCGGATCTGTTGGTAGAGCGGAGTTGGGTACTTGAGGATTGAAGATTCGATTCAGACAAGTAGGTTCAGAATTCAGAGCAGCACAAAATTTGATGAATACCAGTTCCACAAGCTCTGAAGCCTTGCACAGCAAATGCTGGGTCTTTGTGGGGTCTTCGTAGGGAGCGGCAAAGCCATCAAGCCATCCTCAAGACCACCCGGCAGCCCGGCAGGGAAACAAGAGCTCGAAACAAACAGAATTGCGAATTGGCTCCCCAGAACTCGCTCTTCCGGAAGATCTGTCTAATCTCCAACAGCTTCTCCAACCATAATATGCGGAAGAACAATGGCATCAGCTAAGCTCTATTTCGTTTAATGAGGCCTGCAGTCATCACGGTAAAAGAACAATTCTCTTCTGCCGCCGAGCATGATGAGGATATCAGGCCGGTGCCAGCCGAGAGTGGGAAGAATGCAGAGGAACCCTGATAGAAGTTCGAGGTCAGGAAGTCAGGAATGAGGAAGGTTTTGCTTTGGGATACAGTATCTTCTTTTCATGGCAAGATGGCAAGAGAACACGAGAACTCGTGTCGCATGCATGGGTAGTGGGCTTGTCCCGGCGGCCGCTCCGATGGGAGGCAAAACCCGCAAAACTCCCAGTACCAGTTTCGAGAAAGGGAGCAGGAGCACAGCAAAATTTTACCGGTATGCACTCGTCAATAGTCAAGAAACCATACAAACTACAAACGACTTAGCACGGTACCGGTAGAGGAGTGTCGCTGGCTGTATGCCGTAAGCTGCCGCACTGTGTTAATACCGTTGCATCCGCCTATGCCAACTGCTCTGGCTAAATGTACCGTAGCTAGATAAAAACATGCATTGTGGAAGAGCAGGAACGGTGGTCAACAAGCTCTCACCACCGAGAACAGCTCCTCTTGATCCTGAGATCCGATACTTAACAAACTCCTTTTCATCCAATAGAGCAGTTCGCATAAGTCCTTATTCCGGAAAGCCAAAGATTAGGGATCGATCCACTAGATCATCGGAGGACATCTTTCGCATTAATTGCCGCCATCGACAGAAAACGCACAACCGTACCGTGTCATCCGTCACACGTGTACCGAGCAAGCGCGTCGGAGGGGGGAGACAACGGTGGAATTGAGATTTCAGTAGAATGAGGTAAAACAGATCATAGTACATCATTTCACAGTAAAATAATAGCCATAACCCTACATTTACCTCTTCTACATACTATAAACGTTATTGGACTGTTACAGACAACCAAAATGAGCCTCTTCGGATACTGCATTGCTTACAGATGTTACGGTAGTCGCCATTTCGGAGAAGCCTTCAGAAAATTGCTTTGCGAGATCTAACTCTTTTTGTGAATGCCACAGAAAGAGGGGAAGAGGAATTTCTCGGAGAGTCTCCAATTCAAGAATTCGAATGACCATCAAAGCTGACCTTTATTTCGTTGAAGGCCCCTCAGACTTAAAAGGTAGTCTTAGTATTAGACATGTATAGGGAGTTTGTACAGTTGATCTTGCCAATCATGTGAAAGTTGGCCATCGAGCTTAACGATCACATATTCGGGAACAGAAGGTTCCCGAATCTGTACGGCTTTTGCTTTTGCTAGCTCGTTTGATTTTGACGATGTCATGTTCTTCAACTTTTAAAATTAATTAATTAATTGCCAACACACAACACACTCTGAATCAGATCTTGGAGGTTGGAGCCTTGGTGGCCATCAAACTTCTGTATTGCGCGGTCGAAGATCACACATCAGCATCAGCTACACATCACACAAATAAAAATTGGCCGAAGCACTTTGTACCCTCAGCTTATTACACCACAGCCATGCTTCCACCTCTCTCTCGCGAAACATCAAGCACCACCATGGCTTGTTTCACGGGAAGAAAGTGTTTCCCCAACCGATCCAAGTCGACTGGAGGCTTGACCCTGGCGCTTCGCTTGGTTGTCCAGATGCAGAAGCCCATGATGAGAAGTCGATCAATGCCTGCGCTCCTTTGCAAGTCACAACAGCACTGTCAGGAGCAGGTTAAGCCCCGGAATTCGTTAACATCGATAGTTCCTGTGGTTAATACTGCTTCTATTCCTCCTCCCTTGTGCCGTTGGTCGTCTGCTCCTCCCAGCGATCAAATGATCAACAACAGCAGCAGCCACAGCACTGACAGCACAGAGCAGATGATCAGACGGAGAAGAAGCCTCATGGCACCTC
The DNA here is from genome assembly GCA_903772945.1 of Seminavis robusta. Classification (NCBI taxonomy): domain Eukaryota; phylum Bacillariophyta; class Bacillariophyceae; order Naviculales; family Naviculaceae; genus Seminavis; species Seminavis robusta. Next base: position 17,178 of record CAICTM010000662.1, read on the forward strand.
CCACCAAGCCTCTTCGATACATGATGAACATGGCTACCATCAAGTCGCTGCCCCCTCGTCTCCCCAATAGAAAAAGCGGCAAAGGTGCCGAACTGCGCTCGGCTCTGCCACCCCGGGTCCCTCAACGAAAACCTGGAGAAGCCACCATTGAAGCCAAGGCCCTACCACCGTTCATGCCTCGAAGATGCCCCATGGATGATTCTTGTGATAATCTAAGCTTGGTCAGCACTCTCACCATGGGCAGTGCTGCTGCTCACATAGACGAAGATGATACAAGCGACGGCGAGTCGTCTCTTTCAGATCTGTTGCCCATTTGCTTCGGCAGTCTCACATCATCATCAGAAAACCCTACCAGTGTTCGACACAACCTGCGAGAGGTGCTCGGACATGTGCTGGACAATCTGGATGATTCCCTCTGCGACGGAGACTTGTATTAGTCAAACGGGCGGCGGTCCAAACAAACCAAAAGGGGGAGCAGAGCTACAAGCTCACTACTTGACTACTTACTTTATTGCACTTTTATTTTAAAACAACTCTACTATAGACGAATTTTCATACCATACCAAAGGAACGTTGCTGCTAGCTAGACTAGTGTACTGGATTAGCATTTCGTCAGCAACGAGCTCCTGAAAAACATTCCTTTGGAGTCCTGTCGGGGACAGCATCAGGCCGCTCTAGCTAGCTAGTGTTTATGCTTGGAAACACTGCTGCCACAGGTATCTTCCTAAAGAGATGGGACTACGAGACTTCAACAAACAACTGTTTCGTCGTCAAATAGCAATCAAGTCTATCGCATACATAGTCCGTATCTTCAAGGCAAGCAAAGCATCGGCAGGCACTCTGTACTGATTACCAGCAGAGCAGACCATCCGATACGAGAAACACTGTCGTTGGAATGTTGAGTAAGTGCCGCAGCAAGTGGCTAGCTAGTCTAGTTCCCTTCGACTGGCTACTAGCTAGGTACGCTGTACCGTACTATACCGTTGTGCTATCGATACTTCCGTAAGTCAAGCCATCCGTCAGTGACAGAGCGTTGGCTACCGGTACTATGTAGCTACATGCCTACAACAATGTACCGGTATGTAGTAGACGGCTAGATAGTGAAATAATAGTACAGTAGTGGCCAGCTAGTTGGCCATCATGGGGGGACCTTCTCTGCGACGCTCAAAGGAAAAGGAGAGAAAGCTGAGCTGATACCGGTACCACCCAAGCTCTAGCTAGTCTACATCGTACGGTAGTAGCTAGACTAGACGTCTAGTCCTAAAATTTTAGTCAAATCATTCCAGCGACTGAATGATGAATGAGAATCGAATCGAATCGAATCGAATCGAATCGAATCGAAGAATCCTTCTGTAAAACTGTAAAATTTGACAAACAGTGTTCCCAAAAAGTATCTTAAATCTATAGATTTCCTTTGGTCTTACAGGTTAGTACGGTACTAAAACAAGTGAACAGTACAAATAATGAGACATGACTGGAAAGGACTCTGTGAAAGTCATTGATGACCAATTCATTGACCAGTGTGATAAAGAGCATTCCCCTGAATATCTCTTACGATTGAGGGCAATTATGGTTTCTCCCCAAAGGAAGTAGCGTACCTTTCAGAATTAATAACAATTTTTCTACGGAGAACGGCTGAAAAAGAACAGGTATACGAACTACTAGCTAGTATTAATAGTAGAGATCTAGTAGAAAGCAAATCTTGTAAGTACTAAGTAGCAGCTATCTTGTCTGGGATCTTGGACATTATTTGTTTGGCGAAAAGAAAACCAACTAATTTAAACGTTTTAAAATAGTAAAATATCAAATTGTATGCAGAAAACTCATATATCTGAACGAAAACAGTCAATTTCTCTCTTCAAACAAAGGCAAATTGAGTTAATGCCCCCAAAGCAACAAGGGGGTTCGTCCAAGTTGAAGGCACACCGGAGAATGACTTCCCCTGAACGGGGAGAATGACCGACCCCCGTCCGCAGTCCGCAGGCACTGATTGATCAAAGTACATGTAATAACCATCAACAAGGATTCGGTTCGCTGTGGGCTCTTGCGGTGCAGGTCAGGGTCCGATCCAACCAACTCTGCCGCAAAAGCTCGAGTGATTGACAACAAACCCACACAACACGAAGCATCAATATTCTCCAGATAGATGTATATCGAGCACGAGATAGTTGTTAGAAAGTGAATTCAATCTCAAAGCTAAGCGCAACATGGTAGACCTGGACCGCATGCAGACGCATTTTACTGCGTTGTTGATTGACGCCGAAAAGAACAATCATTCGTCTTTCACATCGTTCACCCTGGTGGCCGACAATCCAGTTGCCCCCAAACAAGTCAAGTCAGCAAAGGCCACACAAGGTCTCCCTCGACGATCCAAATCTGTTGGAAGTGATGCCATTGTGGTTCCTCGCTTTTCCAGGCGCCGCAACACCACCACCACCACCACCAACACCAACACGGCAAGCAACAGTAGCAGCCACAGCAGACCTAGGCCCACCAAGAAGGTCCCCAGACGATGTCGATCAGCGCCTTGTCAGATCCTCAAACGCGACACAACAAGCCCGATTGACCCCGCAGATTGCCCCCGTTGGAACAACGATACTTCTTGTGGCTGTGCCCCAAACTTTCACATCAAGTGTTCCAAACCTGGGTCCAAGGCTCCTCCACGGGTACCTCGCAGATCTTCGGATGACGATCTGTGGCCAATGGTGGTTAAGATCAATAATAAGTCAAGCCATCCTCCGAGGCGACCACGACGCAAGCGGGGAGACGCCTTGGTGGAACCAAACGCCATGCCTCCCAGATTCCCCTCGCGAAAGCCGGATCTCGAAGTGGATGTCTATGGAAGCATTGCAGCATGAGGAGTGAAGACTTACGACATGCACAACACCAACCACACCACACACACCACACACAAGAAAACAAATAGATGTAACCTTATATAGCTTTATAGAATTGGCTGAGCAAGTACTTTTAACAAACGAGACTGGCACTGCCGCCCAGCTATTGTAGCGGTACTGTTTGCTGGTCCAGCACAAGAGGTAGAACTTCAGGAGACCGCATCGATGAGTACGACCACCTGCCACAAACCTAGTATTGTAGCAGTTAGAACATGCCTATTGGCATTCATTCTTTGCTGAGGGCTTATCGGCCCCAAAGATCTTCATTTCTTCCTTCTGGCCTATCTCCAAAAGATCTCAAAGTCAAACCGTTTTTCTCTTCTCCTCTTCCTAATCCTTCTATCTGATGGGCATGACGTACGTTGCGACAGTGGCGGAAGCAGCTACAGCAGTGCCCAGCAGGGCGGTGAAGGAAATTTGCGCCTGAAGTGGAACCGGAGACTGGAATAAGTAGGGCATGCGCTCGGACTGGCATTGGCCTGCTGTTACCCTGACTGGCTATTGGTCCCGGTGAAGCCTGGGAGTTGGTCCTTGTATAGAGTTGACTTGGTAGGTACTGTCGCCGCTCCCTCCAGAGACATAACAGAAGGAGGTGCACGAGTTTTTTAGTGCTGGAAGAAATGAATATGGGAGTTATCCTCAAGTCGGTCTGGGAGCAGATCGTGGCGTGGGACCATTCGATGTTTTCTGTTGTGGGTGCCAGCATTCAAGGTTTTGTCAGGGAATGAATCGAATCCAGCCAGATACTGGGTGCCTGCGGTTAGTTCTTCCTGTCATTGGTTCGGGTGTGCCACTTTGGGTGGGTCAAGGACCTGGGGTGAAGGCCCAGGAACGGTACCAGCAGAGGGGCCTGGTCTCGGAGTGGGGCCTGGTGAAGCAAGCACTTGGAGTTGTTGATTGCATGGGTCCTGAGTTGGACCAGGTAGGGGGCCTGGTGGGGGCCCAGGAGTTGATTTGGGTGTGTCGTCTCTTGAAATTGAGCCAGGTATTGGTCTGGGAATGGGTCCTGGATTGGGGGTGGAATACGGTGCCGGTACAGTAACGCCTGAAATTGGACCAGGAGCAGCGCCTGGTGTAGTCCTGGTTTGTGTCCAGAAATTGGGGATAGTCCTGGTTTGTGTCAAGAACCTGGGGATAGGTCCGGGAATGATGCCTGATGTTATTCCTTGAGTTGACAAGAGTGGAGTGGGTCCTGATCTGAACCACAGACTTTGAAGCGAATGATGAGGTGCTTCGTTGGTCGTGCATACAACGACGGCAGCTACAGCACTGCACCTGCCCGGCATTTCCCGTGACACCCTGCAATCTAGCTAGCTACGCTTGAACTGGCACGCACAGTATTGTAGAAATTCTGAGGCGCACAGTGTTATATAAAGATGAAACATTATTATAGTTTTGCACAAAGCACGCTAACTATGCGTTAGTCAAGCAATGTGTTCATCGGAACGGTTTATTCCTTCGATGTTGCTCCATCGCGGCCATGAGATCTCCTTGTCCCGCACCACCAGAAAGGTATTTCCGCTTGAGAGCTTCCATCGTGCCACTCTCATTGTCCGCTTCCTGAGATTTGCCATCCGGGTCAGTACCTCCTTGTCGGCTTTTACCGTTTCCGGACTGCATGGATGACAGGAGAGATGACATGATGGGATCCATACCAGCACGGCTGCTGCCAGCACCTCCGGATGCAGCTGCCACACTTCGCATGAAATGTTCTTGTTCGCTGTTGCCGCCACCACCGTTCCCGCCCAACAGATTGCCACGGCTCCCACCCTGCTGCTGTTGTTGCTCCAGCAGCTTCTTCTGCAGAAGGAACTGCGCAATTGCAGTGTTCTCGTCCGATCCTCCCGCCGCTGGTGGGTCCGAACGACCACGGTCTCGTTCCGATCTGGAGCTGAGGCTGTCTCGCTTCGAAGCCCCCGCTGCTGCTGCAGAAAAGCTAAAGTTTTGATTCAACGAGGACGGCGCGGAAGCTTCCAATCGTCGCAAGGCGTCGTCATTGTTCAGCAAGGACGCGAGGTTGAGACCACTGTTGCTGAACGCCGTTCGGATTTGCTCTGCTGATCCCAAGGATTGCATGAGATTGCTGGCGGTTGCGGAAGATCCTGCACCACCTCCCAGCTTGCCAGCCAGCAAGTCCAGCTCGTTCATGTTCAGCGACGACATGATCGAGGACGACGCTGCAGACGAATGTCCCAAGCCAGCTGCTTGACTAGGAGTCCAATTGCTGTTGTTGTTTTCGCCGCCGGATCCAGTAGCCGCTTTCTTGCCATCTCCCAACAAAGGGTCCAGCAAGGACCCCATGCTTTGAATCGACTGAAGACGGGACCGAATAGCCAAGTTCGAAAGCGAATCAATGCTGCCTTGTCGTTCAATGAGGTTGGACATGTCAATGCCAGACCCCAGTGAAGAGTTGCGAATGAGGGTGGAAAAGGCACTGGCATTCTGCGATGCCCCGGCAGCTTGCTGAATAGAGTCTTGAAAATTGGCCAGGGAAGATTGACTGATGTTTCCGCCGCCGCCACCGAGACTGGCCACAAGATCCTTGAGGGAAGACCGCTTCCTCAATTCCGCGGCAAGCTCGGCACTGGAAAAGTCTGCCAGTGGCTTGCCGTTGATACCACCGGGCGAAGCAGCTGGCTTTGCAGCTGCCGCCTTTTGATCATCATCGTTATCGTTGCCGCCTCCGTCGCCTCCACCCAATCCGAGACCACCGCCACTTTGGAGCAGAGCCCTCCCAGCAGCCGCGGCCCTTGAGTTGGATTTGTGCGTGTGCTGAGTGGTGCCTGAAAGAAGAGGATTATTCGTGGACTGCTGCTGTTGCATGAACATTTGAAAGGCCTCGAGAGAATTGGAAGTGTTCAAGCCAGCCGCTCCCATGCCAGCCATGTTGCCAGCGCTGTTGCTGAGATCGGCAAACAGACCGGACAGGCTGTGACTTGACGCGAGACTGCCGCTGCTCGGGTGTCCAGCGCCCAACAAGCTGACATTGCGAGGCAGATCCGCAAGGCCGGCACCAGAAGGATTCGAGGCTTGATTGAGCAGGTTTCGCAGCTCCAAGCCACTGGCACTGACACGGTTGATGCCACCTGCGGATCCCATCCCACCGCCTCCACCCAACGAGGTCAACGAAAGATGAGGATTAGCAGAAGTCTGCTGCCGTTGCTGTTGCATCGCTTGCATTTGCTGCTGCATCTGCTGCTGTGCCGCGGGTGTGGCCGATGCTCCCGTTTTGCCTTGAATCTTGGCCAAAAACTTGCGTTCCAGGTCACAGAGCTTGGCTCGTCGTTCTCGAACTTGTTCGTTGCTCAACCGATCGCTGCCCGTTCGACGGGCGTAGACCTGTTTGCCATTGTAGTTGGAGCCAACAAACTTCTTGGAGATTCGCATAGGATGACAATTCAGCATCTTGGAGAGAAAGGTACGCAGCGAAGTGCCCTCCGCAAGCGGCATCATGCCCGTCTTGAATTCATCGATGAGACAAGCAACATACTCTTCCTCCTCTCGCGTCCATTTCCCTTGACGGAGAGGAGGGTCGTTGCCATTCTTGCTCTTGGCACCATTGCCAGCCGCTGATATGCTCGCCAGGAACTGAGGAGAGTCCATTGTGGAAGAAGGGTAGAGGCAGTTGGGAGGTCTTGAGGAGGACGAAGCGAAGGCAGTTTACCTTCGTGTTAATGTTGTTGTCCTTTACTTTACTTTGCGGAGAGAAGCACTTTGCCCTTTACCTTCGATACAGCTATTGATATGCCACGATAATGTAACAAGTCTTAATTCACCATCCCCAGAGCAATACGAACTTCCCGTCGCCACTTTTAACTTCTGTTTCGGTGGCTGTTGGCGTTCGAGGTGGGCTCTCAGACGCTTGTTTGCGCTGAACGGTGAAGTGGCGTGTCCAAAACCAGTTGTTTGTTAATGCTGAGGCCTTCGTGACAGCGTAAAGTCAGTACTGGAGTCTACTGAGCAAGGTTCCCCGCAAGGAGAATTCTTGGTGGTCAAGGTGCGAAACAGAAACCCTCCGGTTTCGCTGGATGAAAAAGTACCTCACTCTTGCCTCTTTTACAAGATAACAAATCTTTTGTAAACGTTCGAATCGATGGGATTAATATCTTAATACTAGGGTGATATTTAAACACGCTGTGCCGGAATTTTGCTCCCAAGCGTTCGATGACCAGAAAGCGAGGCCTCAAAATCAGATGACCGGAAGGGAAGTGGGATTAAATAATGAATTAACGATCAACTAACCATAATAAAATATTTCTAAGCCATCTCTCTGGCTGGACCAGTGGGCCTTAAACCGGTAAACAAACCGACATGCGTCAGGAGAATGTCTCCCTAACACTCCCAATCGCCCCTCCTCGAAACAATCGATGAAAAGTTTAAAAATATTCGATGGAATCGGCTTCCAAAATGCAATTACATTGGGATCAAGTCTGCGTCCGGAAATCACGGTGGTCCGTTCTCTGTCAACGGATCTGTCCGCAGTTGCGCAGTATTGGAGCACTTCTCCTTCAATTCTCCGTTTCCCCGAAGAACTATTGTCGCTTTGTTTTTGTTTGAAATAACGAAGTTTTATTGTTGCTGGTTACGGTGACAGCTCTGCTGATTTCAAAAGTGAACCAGTCCAATGGTCGACTTCACTGTATTTTAATACAATACAGTACAGTACAGCAGAAAGGGGTTGAGAACTCATGCATGCAGTCAACGCGTACGGTACGTGTAACATCCTCAGAGATCACCGGGGTTTGCGCGATAGACAGGGTCAGAGATCACCGGGGTCTGCCCGGAATAAATAGCCAGACTACTTCTAAAGCAAAGTACAGTACAGTCGTACCATGTCTACCGCGAATGGCAATGATGAGGAGTTTGATATTCCTGAAACGCTTGTGGATGGACTTCTACGAAAGCACGGGTGGAGCGAAGAGTTCACCAACAGAGCCCTTGATGGATACCTCCAGTTTATGAAACGTACAGCTGGAGGATTGGGAAGCGACTCAGTTATCACCTTCCTCGACCGTTGATAAGGTTTGGCATCGACACATGCTTTATCCTGCCCATTATGCAAAAGCATGTCAAGACTACACAGGAGGCCACATCATTGACCACAACCCAGATGGTGGCTTGGATGCAGCTGCTAGAACCAGACGTCTTCAAAACACACAAATTGGCCTGAGGTCTCTGTTTGGCCGCAATGATGTGGATACAGAGATTTGGAGCTTGAGCAACCGCAAGAGAGGACGTGATTCTAATCAAGAAGATGCCGAAGAAAGTGGAGAAGCAGCAGCAGAGGAAGATGATGATGAGAACATTACATTCCAAATTCGCTACTTGAATACGGGATCCATAGGAACCACAAAGACCTACACAATCCACAAAGGCGCAATGTTTGCAGATTCCTTGGTGAATTATAAAAGTATCAGTACCGCTCCCATTGAGTTTGTTTTTCTCTATCATCAAAAACGTGTCATTGGCACTTGTACCCCCGAGTCGATTCGAATGCTTGACTTTACAACACCTTGTGGTCATGTGATTACCCCTAGTAAGGAAATCCTTGCCTGCCCGCCATTACCACCCAGTCAAAACAACCCCGTGACACTTCGTGTTCGCGACCAAACAGGAGAGGAAACCTTCTTCAAAATTAGGAAAAATACACGCATGTACAAGGTCTTTGAAACATATGCCGACCGAAAGGGCGTTTGGGTCAATGATCTTCGATTTCTTCTAGATGGAGCAAGAATTGAAGCTTGGCACACACCCATGGGGCTCGAGTTGGATGATCAGGACCAGATTGATTGCATGCTGGAGCAGACGGGATGTTAGGAAGTAAAAGATTTGATCAATCAGCCTGGTGGATGTCTTCCTTGTTTCCTGCGTGCCGGGGCTCCTTATGCCGACTTCAACACAACTACATACTCATCAGGCCAAGTGACGGTTCATACCCTTCAGACGTCAACACGTGAATGGGTACCCAAAGGGCAAGTTCTCAATGACATTAATGCTGAATATTACTTTAGATATGCGGTTGCGCTTTCTGACAGTGGCGACATTTTAGCGGTTGGTGCTCCTCAAGCTACCGAGTTCAGGTTTACCGGGCCAGGGTATGTGCGCATCTACGAATTTGATTCCACAAGCGACCAGTGGGTGTTGCATACAACTATCAATGGATGGTTTGCTAGATTCCAAGATGGCCGTGGATTCGGCCATTCCCTAGGGTTGAGCGGAGACGGGCTTGTGGCCGTGATCGGTGCTCCGGGCTACTTGGACGCTGATTCGGGAAGGACACGAGGTCTCGTCGAGCCCTGGGTGCGTAATTCTCCCTCATCAACCTCCTACAGTTTTTTGGGCTTTACTCTGTGCCACTTGTGGGTCTAGTGGACAGTGGCTTCGCGTCTACATAGGCAGTGTCTGGCGACGGCCAAAGCTGGGTGGTTGATTTCTTTGGTGTGTCGGTTGCTATTAATGGAGATGGGTCGATTGTGGCTGCTGGGGGATCTAAAAATGATGGCAACGACGGCATTCAATCAGGACATGTCCAGGTGAGGAGGTTTGACAGTGGTCTCTGGGTCCCAGTCGGAAGGTAAGAACGATTGCTGGTGGAGAGAGATTGACATTGGAGCAGCTGTGGGGTTTTGGTCTCATTGTTATGAGTCGCAGTTTTATAGCCGGCTTACTACCGCATGGTTTTCTCTCTGGAACACCACGCTGCAGTTCTTCCAACACAAGGTTTTAGGCGAACGACTCTGAGAGCTTGGCAGCACCTCCTTATCTCGCTCCCTGCCTTTCAAGTGTCAATGCAATGCATTTGATGGAAAGATGGAAAGGTTGCCGGTTGACTTTCACTTCTTGCTCCAAGCCAGTGAGATCCAGTGTCAAGTTTCAAGCCAACATGCAGAGAAAAGATCCACTGAGAGCAAGAAACTCTGTCAATTTCTGGACTTGCTAGCACTACAGTATGGATTTTTTTTTGGTATGGGGCTCCCAACACTTGAAGCAAGACATTTCAAGACAATGCTTGAAAGGATCCGGCGCTGGTGGACTCTAGATGAAGGGAACGGACTTGATCGATCAGGAACATAGTTTTGTTTCGATACCGGCACCCTGCCTCCATGGTACTGGAGTACTTCTCATCAGTAGCGCCTTTTAGTGAGCCATTCCTTCGGAGGCACTTCGGCAACCGGAGACGCTAAAAAAAAAAAGAACCGCCGCAAAGAGCTCGAAAGATGAAGTAGTAGTCTAACTTCAACCTGCTGATCCAACTAATTAACACTTGATTGAGCTCGGGAGTCAAAGCATTTCCGCGACCTATCATACATGTACTACGGTAGTACTGTACGCTTCAACCTATTCCTTTGTCACAAAATCCAAAATCCTGGAGTAAAGGAAGCACATTGAATACATACCCTGAAACTGTTGGCTGGCTATCTATCTAGCAAGTAAACCAGAGATCAAGTCCACCAAATTTTACTGAAAGAAGTCAACAATTGAGAAGAACGATTCATCCAGCAGAATTCCGCCTATGCATCACGGCAAATGGACCTCAGAGGAAGAGGCCTACGTTGAGGTCTTGACAGAGGCATTCAAGGCTGGCATAGTGCCAATTCCTGAGGGCGCGACCCTTCGTGTATTCCTTGCAAGTATGCTAAACTGCCCAACGAAGCGCATCTCAAAGAAATTTGTCGGTACGAATTATCATGGCAAGAGGGCCTACGTTCGTAAGCGTGTTGGAGAGTACGATCCCGAGGTTGCCAAGGGTATCCGCGAGCGATTGCGTGAGATGGAAGGAAGGTTCATCAAGTCCCTGAAACCTCAGAAGCGAACTCCCCAGCGACCACTACAAAAGGAGGAACCCGCAGAGACAAAGAGGGTATTCGAAGCGAGGTCTGAAGATCCCACTGACATGCTCAGATCACCTCTTGGGGCGCGCCCTCAGGGACATTCGCAACGTGTGAAAATCTCCTTGGCCGTTCCAGCAGCCAAACCAGCAGTGACAGGAACTGTCGGCCAGGCAACGAACACCCCCCTCCTGGGGCGCTTCGAAGAATGTCTCCGGGCTGCAATGGAGAATCTGAGGACCAAACCGGCCCCCGCCACGACCGCAGCAACATTGTTCACGAAGACGAGCAACGAACCAGCGACTGGAACGTCAACTAATGACTTCATTCTCGCTATGCTTAATCAGAGACTTCCTCCCCCAACCGCATCGTTGCAGACACTGGATGCAGCGACCGGTCCCTCATCGAAAGCGTTCACGAACTCTCTTTTCCGCAGCCTCCAACTCCAACAGAAATTGGGCAACACCACCGCGCAGTTGAAGGCGGCCATGGGACCTCCCACCATGCCCAAGAACTAACTTGTCTCTCAGCAATTTTTGCACCAAAGTCTGTAAGGTTTGACTCCCTAAGATCCTATTCATGATAGTGATAATTCTACATAGAAACTACATACATGTACACACACACACACACGCCTTCATAACAAGGTTGATGTATAGCTATCGAGAAGCAACACCAAGCAACTAGCTCGTGTCGACAAATCCTGGTACATCATCTTTCTCACAAGTAGGCGTTGCGTTGAACCGTAGCCATGCTTCACACCGTCAAATGGAAGTCATAGAATCATTGCAAAAAGGTAACTGAACTAACTGTTGCTTTGAAGGTGGCAGGTGATGTCTTTGGGTTGGAAGTTTTGGAGAACGTGGCCGAAGTGTTCTTCGAACGAGGTCAAAGTGTTCGCCCTTTCTGATTCTGAGGTTTCCTTGCCCCAATGTATTCCATTTTGGCGTTGACGCCCTGGGTGCAGTAGATCAGTAGTTTGTGCCTGCAGCAGTTGCTGTATGCTGGGCAACTGCCATTCATTCTTTTTGCCTGGTCTGTATTTGCAGGGTTCATTTTGGAGCTCAGTGGAGGTGACATCTTTGGTGAGCTTTCTTGATAGGGCGCCCAAGAACATCTCTCTAAAGTTGGTAAATTGATGGTAAGACATGGCGGTTCTGATCCTTTTGAGATGTTGATTACCTTGTACCGGAACGGGCGTTGCCCATGTATTGGCGTTGTCCATGCCTTCTTCGAGCACCCTATAGCCCATAGAGAAGAAAGATGGGTTCCGGTTCCGTTGCTTCGTTTCTCTGTCTGGCTCGTTTGTCATGTCTTGTTATGGCTTGGAATATCACGGCACTTCCTCATGAAGAGTAGGCACCAGGTACAGCTGTGCATGTAGCCTGATTGATACCAGTCCAGCTTTGTTTAGTGAATGGAACTGCCTCCGTTGTCCGCATCCCGCATCCACACGAAGCCCACGCGAGGGAATGGTACCGGTATCGGGTCCAAGCTGTGCGGTAGCGTCTTCAACGTGTTTGCCCATGTGTCCCATCGGTACTCTGGTGCCTGTATAAAGCGACGACGGAGAGACTAGCTAGGTAGCAAAAGACAACACAAGCCTAGAATAAAGAATAAAACCAGCCGATCACTACGAGCGTCCTTTTATATCTACTGCCTCTCAACATTTTCGAATGGCGACAGTACTTTCGTAGTCTCGTGCTTGGTAGCCTAGCAATTTGTTCCGCAGCGCCTCGCGAACATCATCCGCAGGACGACAATTGCTGCTGTTCAATCCAATTGAGCAACAGTGTCTTATCCTGCCCGCTTGTCCGCATAGCTGCGTTGGCGAGCACCGCACTTCAAAGGTGCAGCATTCGCATAGTTCCCTTTCTTGGTAAGTTCGTCTTGCAATGCATGGACATGCCCAACTCTTCCTCCTTACCACGATATTTGGAGTTCCTCCATGGATTGCCCCAATATCTCATTGACAGTTCGAGTGGGAGAGGTCCGCGCTGCCGGCAATGGCTTGGCCATCACCGGACCGCTATCACCGGACCCATGTCTTCTTTGATGTGACGCGGATCGAAAAATTTCCTTGAGTGAGTTTTCAGATGACGAATCGCTTTCTCGCGTTCCACCCGAGGACTGAGCATTGTTCGTCACGGAAAGCTTCTTGGAGTGCAACAACATCTTGTCCAAAGACGACGACGTCGCAGGTGACTGAGCATTTTGGTCGAGCTCCTTGCAACGACGGTTCTTGTGGTTGGTTCGCTTCTCCGTTCGACTACTACTGCTACTAGCGCTTCCGTTGCTGCTAGTTCTCTTTGGTCTTTGGGGCTTGTCATACTTCTTGCTGCGTGGCGGCGGCTCCACGCGAATGTCTTTCATCGTTGTGTCCTCGCCTCGATGTTTCGTGTTGTCGGACGTCTTGCGTCCTGGTCTCTTGGGTCTCTTCAGTGAACCGTCGTTGGTGTTCTTTTCCTTGCTACTGGACGGGTTACTATCCCATCGACAAGACCCTGCGCTGCTGTTGGACCCTGTACTGCCGGCACTGAGGCAGCTGTTGTTGCTGCCAGAGCTAAGTGTCGACGTGCAAGTCGAAATGGTCGATCGAGTATGACACGAAGAGTCGTGCATTTCGCTAATAGAACTCATCATCATCGCACCAAACGAATGGTTCGGTTCCCAAACAGGAGCAGGAAGCCGCGCATTGTCGAATATCACTTCTATTGGCGAACTGCTGTCGCCGTCTCCTTTCAATCGTTGGCCATTGTCGCTAATCTTCTTCTCTTCCAACAAGGCAGCAAAATACAAACTCAACGCATAGCTCATTGCTGGGTGGACTGAATACTACTAACTAGAACAGAGGAATGGACTTGCCGTAGCAACAGCAACAACAAACGTCTGAGCGTTTGTTCGGAAGGACAAGGACTGTTGTTGTCTACCCTTTGCAGGGAGAGACACGGTCTGCAAGCGCTGCTGTTGGGTGAATGGGTCCTTGGTTGTGGGCGGGGAACAGTTTTGATGTCGTTTGCAAGTTGCGAAGAGCTCAGCAACCAAGACGGTTACGTGGTGCTGTGGTCTTGGATCTTGGAGTAATAAGTCCAGAAGTGAGTAAAAGTTTTGTATTAATTCTGCTATTTCACTGAAAGACATAACATTCGCACCCATCTCACTTGAAAAGTATTGCCCCCAACACACCGTTTGAAAAATATATTTACCCAGAGCCCGGATAAACCTGTAAGATAATTTACAAAATTACAGGAATAGTTCTCGAAATGATGGGGTATTCTATCTTATTCGTGGTTTTTCAAGGGCAGACATTTTTGTACACAATGTTGCACATTAAACTGGTCAACTGGTGAAGTCAATAAGCAGTGAGTCAAGACACTACACTACGATGATTTATGTTGTAGGCATCCTCTTAATTGTCAAACAGGCATAATGACACTTTTTGCTTCACCTTTTCCAGCTACAACAGCATTTAATTAAGTTCAAAACTTATTGAAATTGTAACTGTGCATCTCTTACCAAGGTAGACTACATGTGCCTAGCCGGTAGGCAGCACGGCAGCACAGTAGCTCAACTATTAATAACGGTATCCACCACTAATACGGTATCTACCTGTATGTCTCAGGTACTCGAGTACTGTATAACAAACTTTAAAACTGTAGCAGCATTCCAAATCAATGGTTGCAAGATTTGAAGGCACTCCTTTGGCACGGTACGACTGTACCGTCGCATGTATAGACGCATTGGGGTGCGGGTGTAGAGGTGGCAGCGTGGCAGCGCCGACCAAGGGCCACAAGGCCACAAGGGGCTTTACGAGGGGCTTTTCCAAAGGGCTGATCAAAACGCTGACAATGATCTCTCCACTTTCTTGTCATCCAAGTCGTTGCCCTTTTAATTAAGGATCGCTCTTTGGACCGCGCTATGGCTTCGAGCACTACTGCCTACAGTAGGCAAACAACCGGTGCACCTCAACGCCTCACCGTGCCGCTATTAGCACATGTAGTGTAGTCTAGGTAGCTGGTATAATTGTACCGGTACAAGGTGGTGGCTACCGATACAAGCCGCCTGCGAAGCATACTTGCGAGATGCTTGCCAAGCTCTACAGTGTATGAGTAGAAGTAGACTACTAGCTAGGTGATGTTGTGTTTGATAAAACTCTTCCAAAATAGCATAGAGAGGGCCATGGGAGCGATTCTATCGTACCAGTACGAACGCATTCTCCTCTGGCTAGAAACAGCACACCGCTTTGTTTGCTTGGTATTTTATGACCACTGCTGGCACCCGCATCAAACTAGGCTGTCGGTTCAAAAGATATTGAAGATCACTCTAGCTATTAAGAGTAAACAGTTATGAATAAAAATTGGGAAAACTATAGTGGTTGCTCTTTTTCTATGCTAGGATGGTGAATAGCGTGTGCATCTTCTTATTGCTTGCTGAGAGCAGGCAGCGGGATATCACGTTGCACAGCTCCCTCCATCCCCAACTCACGTATCGCTTCCCCAAGGATTGCACTGACATTACGCTTGGACTGGTCTTCGCCTCTCTTTCGTCGAGGCTGTCGTTGCTTCTCGGAACTGCGGGATCTTCCGTTCCCGCTCAGCTGTCTCTGAGGCTTCCTCAGCATTCCCTGAGCGGCTGCATCTGCAAGGCACATGCGATCATCCGATAGTGATGCTCTTCGGCAGCAATCTACCATCTCCGCGTCATCAACTTGGTCAAAGCACTCTGCTATTCGCTTTCGAGTTGCAGGTGATGCGTTCTTGGTGTTGACACGGCGTGTTATTCTAGCCTCTGTTGTGGGCGACGACGGAGGCGAAGAGTCGGAGCGTCTTGAGGGGAGCCTCGGTCTTCGACTCTTCTTTTCCTTGGTAGTTTCAGGTCCGGCTTCGCTATCCCATCGAGAGCTACTAGACCCCATCGATTCGGTACTGGCATCCATCAGCGAGGAGTACCCCGAGTATCCACTAAAAGTGGATTCATCTCCCCCAACACTATGGTCACCGCCGCTGAGCTCCCTTGGTATCCTTGCATTGTCCGTAGTAATGATGAGTTGCCGTGCGTCTCCAACGAGATCGGCCAGGTAGAATCGCAGTGATTGGTTCATGGTGATTGCGTTTACTGGTCTGCTTTTGTGGTCGAAATGGTTACCAGCAAGTTGTGAGAACCGTTGTCAAAGTCAAAACCAAAGCTGTCAACCAAAACGAAGTCAAAGCGCAAAGCGCAAAGAGATCCAAGAAGACAGCTGCATTCTTACGTGTTCCCTTATTAGAGCTCTGTGGTGCTGTGGTGGGTACTGTAGGCCAGAGTGTGGAGATCTCTCCAAAAATGCGCGACCTGTAAATCAGATCCCCGGTTTAGAATGGGGTTCCTTTAGAACTAAACGAACCAAAACCGACCTGCTTCTAGCTGTACCAGATTATAATACTATGAAGGATTGTACCGGTAACAGCAATGACGATTGCATCGGCCACCGCATCAAGAAGCTTTTTTGGCTTTGTTGATACCAGTAAAAATGAATGAACCAGCTACCAGAGCTCTACTGGTATGAACCGAAGCAGCACAAAACATTGCTTTCACAACCCAAAGGTCCCACCCCGGGAAGACAAGTCTAGAAGGGTAGTTATGGTAAATTTAGGGTTAAAGTTATGTTTTACTCTGCATTTTTGTATAAAAACTATAATTTGCCGCTACTACCTGAACCCCAAAGCTGTCTTCCAGGCCCCGGCTGTTCTTGAGTTTGTCAAGAAGTGACAAGAAGTAATGAAGAGTTAAAAGAAATATCATAGTGAGAAGTGAGACATCGTCACAACAAGGTTTCGACATGGTTTTGACCATTATCACATTATCACCAGCACTGTCCTAATGTGAAGGTCACTGGCTTTCGGAAGGCTTTGGCATTTGGACATTTGATTAACTTCTAGCGACGAACTGAGAAAGTGAAAAGAACTGAAAAGAAATAAGTACTCGTACTCAAGTACTCCTACTCTGGAGTACATGACTAATGAGAATTAAATGTAGTCTTAATGCTAGGCAAAGCTTACGTTTGCTTAATCACCTGGAGTCAAAGTGGGTTTGCCTGCAAAGTGCCATTAAATAATATTTGCCCTGGCACTGGTATTAATGAACTGGAAAATGTGACCTGAGCGTCTCAGCGGCGGCCTGTAAACCGGTGAAATCTTCGAGATGAACAAGATTGGGGACAGCCAGGAGAGTCTTGATGATTGCCGACTCTGAAGGCTTCAAAATCAAGTCAGACCAAAGAGCACCCACCACGGCGAAAGCAACGTGGAACTGCATCGTGTTTGGCTGGACTGGGGTGACAAACATCCACTCAAAAGGATTGAAGGGGGGTCTCTAGGCAATGCCTCCGAGACAAAGATCGAAACGATGGGGAATGTGTTAGGAATCTGTCCATCGAGGGAAGACGGCCTGGCAGTGCACGATGTAGTGTCCGACCTTGTAACAGATGAAGCGGCACTCATCACGGCAATTAAGCATCGGGCGACAACCCCCCACTTGCGCGTTGCGGTGGTTCTTCCCGGACCCGAGCCAGCCCCAAACAACACGCGTGGATCGACGCAGGTGGTAGTATGGTGCCATTGACGGATGTCTTTCTGGAGTTCTTTCCCTAGCAATGTTACGAAAATACATTTTCAAGTGTGCGTCGATATTTTGCAACAAAGAATGGATTGTGGTGATGCTCTGCAATATCTTTGCTTCCCTGATATACGTTGGATAGAATGCTTTGAGAGTAATCAAAAGGCAAGCTGAAAATCACATTCCTCTGCAAATTTGGCAACACTTCTCCCCAACACTGCTATTGAACACTTCTCCCGAACACTTTCAGTATGCTAAAGTATTACTTCTTCATTATCAGTGGACACTCTTTTAGGATTTTGCAACCAATTTTCGTTGACAATTTTCTGCCCACCAGTACTACCTTATCGCACAATAGAAGTGCAGCGCGTGACCGGAAAACTGAAACGGACTGGCGCTCCCCTTGCACTCTTCCCATGCCCTGGTTGGAATAGATGTGTAGCTATGTGTAGCGAGCTGCCAAAGAGTGAGGCAGGTACTACAGGCTTGCCTTGTTCGAGACTTGAGATGGCAATCAATGCAACCTAGTACGGCAGTAGTACATGTACCTGGCAGCTGCCTGGTGCGGGACAATGATCCTCTCTTTCCGCCATGCTGCGTCAAGGAACCGTGCTGGCCAGTGCGGATCAAAGCGAAGCGCAGCAAACCATTCATTCCATTTTAACACGTAATAAGCCACCACATGCCGCCTTCAGCAAAACCATCCATCGTATCCACTTGGTGCTTTGCATTCTTCGTACTTCGTACTCAGTACTCAGTACGGGTACGAGTAGTCTAGTTTCAACGCAATCCTCTTTTCCTTGCGCTTCCCCATGGCCCACTCTTTTTCTTTTGGTCTTTTGGTTGTGGTTTTGTCTTGATTCAAGCTGTACATACACGGGGTGGACACACAACACAAAAGTCAACACAAGCGAAAGTGGCTTTAGGGCAGAAGATACGATTCTTACAGGTACATTGTAGTCTAAGCTGTAGTGTACTCCCTGTATTCCTTCTGTATCAGATCAAAGATTCGAGCCACCACCTGCCACCTGCCACCGCAGGTGAACGAAGTCGCGTATTAGTAGTCGCCTATTTTAAAATAGACAACTGTAAAGTTTTGCTTACAGGACATGGCATGTACTGTACATGTACATTACTAGTACAGCTTATGTACACTGTACAGTATTCGGAGCTCGGAATCCAGCAGCCTGTAGACTTTAGACAGTCTTTATGTCCGGTAAGTTGTCTAAAGTAAGAAACTCCAAATGAGATAGCGAGTACTCAGATTTTAGAAAAAGATAAGAATCTTTTTATACTTTAATATCACAGACTTGTAAGAAAACCTCCCAGTAGAGTGATCTGCACTTTAAGACCCACTGTAGATTAAGACCATCGTAATATTCTTGTATTTGTACAGTTAATTTCTATAGTAACAGGTACATACGGTACAACCTAGCTAGTAGCTAGCTAGTGGTACTCTAGCTAGTAGCTAGCTAGCTAGAGGATAAACCATGTTCCATTGCTCAAGCCGTGTGATGGTGTTGAATGTTAGCAGTGTCAATAGATCTAGAGGAAGCAGTGTGGAAAGTCAAAGCAGTGTCGATACCATACCGGTACTAGTAGCGCACCATACAGTCGTACCGGTACCTTACCATACAGTCGTACGTTTACGATGTACCCATAGAGGAAGGACGCAACAGAGGTGCTGGCTGCCAACCATACTGTACCGGTATCATAGAGGTGCGAGGAAGAAAGATAGGAGTGGATAGAGGTGCTTCAATACCGGTAGAGGTGCTTTTCATGTGCTGATTCATGTGCTTGGAGACTGTATCGATAGACCATGGTACCGGTACCGTAGGATCCTACGTAGACTCAGTACTAGAGCCTACGTGTGACGTCATATGGTCTTAATCTGCAGTGAAAAAGAATTCGCTGTGGAGTGGTTGAAATCTTCAACTGCCGGTAACTCCTCTTCTAAGTACACTCTGAGGTTGGGAATTTTGTGGCATACTCAACTACATGTGTTCTCTCGATTCCCTGCTTTAATAGTACAAATTTGATATCCAGCCCTGAAGAGAATATTCCGCGGAATGGTGGGTCTTAATGCGCAGATCACTCTATTGATACCTCAAAGCACAAGAAATAATACTAGTCTGAGACCATGAAAATTTTCCTAACATGTGCCTAAAACTGCAAAATTTTCTGCCTCGCGGCAGACAAAGTGATCACCATCTCTTAGCTTCTTGATCCAGCCCAATTTACGAGTCCTGAGCAAGTTAGACCCAAAGGCCCAGCACTGGGTGTAACCAAACACTACCCTGTTTGATATAGAAGCTTAGTAAGAAAGTCATCTATACTGAAATTGGCTTGTTTTCTTAGAAACAAAATGAGTAGCAAAATAGAGCAGTTGGGTAAGAAAGCTCGAGTACTGACTCCCAGTTAGAGCTTTCTTATTATTGAGTTTGGAGTGTAAAGCATGACCACCTGAGAAGAAGCTCAGAGTGGAGTCTCAAAAACAAAAGATTTCTGCTCAAGACATGTATGTCTTAACATTTTCCGAATATTTTCTAAATGAACCAAATAATGGTAAACCGTACCATACCTGGTAGTCGTTCCAAGGAATGGCGAGGAAAAAGAAGGTCATGAATGTAAGCCGGCAAGGACATTATACGATGAGCTATAGTACCGGTACATGTACACTGTGCCTCTTGAAGATGTTCATACTAGCCTAGTAAAGTCCGGGATCCATAAACAACAGCTTACGGTAACTGTGATTCGGATTGATCGGACAGCTCTCGGACGCTATCAAACGTGGACACAGGAGGAACTTGATTACCGCAAATTTTCCTTTCAGTTCCCTACGAGTACAAGGTCGGTCCAGCTAAGCTTGGCTTCTCATCGAGATCTGCTTGCCCCAGCACACGCCGCCCCAAGTCCCAATCCAACCGCACAATCGCAAGCACAAATAAATCACAATCAAAGGACGACACGGCCGCATCACACCAAAGCAAATCTCTCTCTCGCCTAGTAGCTAGCTAGCACCACAGATACATACCGTACATACAGTAGAACCAGCTTGGCCTCTGCTCAAAGATGATGGGAGGAGACGATAATGAGGCTCGCATGCCACTGGGTGGTGGCGGTCAAGATCCGCTTCTGCGGATGCACTTCCACGATCCTCTGTCCGGTGCGAAGGCACGAAAGGCGGCAGCTCCCCCAGCCAAACAACCTCCCTCGAAGAAATCAAAGCTTTCCTCTGCTGCTGCTGCGGCGGCGGCGGCATCTGCTAAGGGTGGTAAAAAGAAAGGCAAAAACGATCAAGAGATGGAGAACCACGGCACTCTGTTGCATCAGTCCTGTCGTTTGTTCCCTCAGTGCGCTCCTGTTCTCGAGAGCTCCATCGAGATGGAAGGGGCTGACAAAGGTTGCGAACGTGCCGAGAGGGCCGGCACGACTTCCTCTTATCTCGTAGGAGATGGACGGGAACCTTACTCCCTTCCCATCAACATCTTGTTGCACCATTCAGCATGCGCGGAAGCTGTTCGAGTTGTCGCCAGAGCTGCGCCCAAAGCCCTGCTGATGAAGGATGGGCGTGATCAAGACTGTTCCTTGAATATAGCGCTCCGATTGGGCGGTTGCCGACGGAAAAGGACGCAAGATGCACCCGACGAAGACGACAACGTGATGGCCACAACGCTTGGAACTTCCGTTAACACTTCCGCACCAGAAGAACTGCTCGCCGCAAATCCTCAGACGGCACAAACACCAGATAGGCGTCGAAATTTACCCTTGCATGTCGCTGCGTATGTGGGAGCCTCCTTCACCGTCATTAACAAGCTATACTATGCATACCCCGAGGCCTTGCTGGAAACCAACTTTCACGGAGAAACGCCCCTGGATATTGCCATTCGAAATGGAAAATGCAGCGACATCTCCACTAACTTTCTCCAGGAAAAGATGGATCACCTCAAGTCCGCGCGCATGAGGGCTATGTGCCGGTGAGCCGGTGAGTGGTGAGGCGAGGGAACGACTCACTCTTCTGCGGGTGTATTCATAATAGTGATAGCTAGCTAGTAGTTAAAATCATAAAACAGCCTACGGTACCAGAAACTATCCACCCTCATCTTTCACGATGACACACGTCTAGCTGGCCGACAAACAGTCGGCCAATCAAATCATGCCGCGATAGCGGGTCGTCGTGCGGCATTGACGATTTGCAATGAATGGGCTTTGAAGGTATAGGAACGCCTTCAAAGTCTCGCACCTCCGAGGGCCGCACACGACAGGAACACATACGGTATATTCCGGGTTCTACGTTGCCAAGGTCTACACGTTCCTACTAGAGCCTTCAAGGGCCCTCATTCTCGACCAGAGCATCATTGTGGTCACCCGCTCGAATCTCGTCACGAACGCGAGTCAGGATCTGGCCCAGCAGATTCAAGCCAGGCCAGAACTTCTCTGGGGTGTTTCTGGCATTGGCCTCCACCAAACCAATGCCCCAGATCTTGTCACTGGGGGATGCCTCCACGAGCTGTCCGGTTGTGTTCAAAAGTGCCTCCAGGAGGTGGGGGTTCTGAGTGAACTTTGCGACTGAATTTTCGTAGACGATCCTCATCCTTTCCTTGTTCCATACCTTATGATCAAAGAAACGCACTTTGCGACCCAAAGCTTTCATTTTTCGCGGGCTCTTGGCCTCCAATATTTGCTCTGCCACCTCCGTGTCGCCAAACAGCAAGGCTTTCCCGTGCATCATTCCCTGCTCGGCACAGCTAAATTCAACACCATTCAGGACATATCGTGATATGTGCCATTGAGAAAAGGGGGAACCTGATTGCCAGAAGAAGTGGTATCTTCCCGCGGCTTCGGTTTCCTTCTCCGCAGCAGCTCCGTGCGCGAGCTCTTGCGCGTTTTCTGCAAGTGGCGCTTCAGCGAACTTGCGCTTGGCCTTCCTTCCGCGAGGCATTTTGATATCTTTCTAACAGACAGTTGAGTTGGGTTTATTTCCAGTGTGGTGCCAGCTGCTGTTATCCTCGTTGTAGTGTTAGCTGTTGTTGTTTGCTTTTGTGATGGTTGCAACGAAAGCGGCCTTTGCAAGTTGTGCACGACTGGCCAAAGATCCACGTTTGTATTAGTAGAAGAAACAAATCGTCCACGGCTCAGTCGTCGCCTCGTTGCGCGGTACGGTAGTGCTAGCTGTCGTTGTTTGCTTTCGTGTCTGCCGCAGTGAGCTTGGTGTCCTTGATTGCTCTTTGCAGGCTGCGACAGCTCAAAAGATCCACGTTTCTTCTAAAAGGACTCGACCACGGCGCGAATGAGGCCAGACTGCTGGTTGGGCACTGGACACTCCAGAGGATCGATGGATCGATGCGGGAAGGGCAGAGATTGGCGCCGAATCGGTTTTAAGCCAGGCTCTTGAACCATTCAATCGCTACTGAATCTGACCCAAAGGTTGTCATTACGGTGGGCGCACCCCAAACGATCAACCACGAGTTTTGTGTCGCCGTTGGTGCAGCCATGAGTTTTGTAAACGTCATGGTCTATTTCCTTCTATTGGTGCTACACAAAGGAGTGACTTTGCGATACCGAATCCGTACAGTACATCAGCCTCAAGTCTAACGTACGAGAGAGCTGCCTGGGGGGCAATGTTCGATTCGATGCTTCTAAGAACAACATACAGTATAAGTATATTGGATACAAACAATCCTAGCAGTACGTTTAGTTTGAAGATATTATATCCTACAAATTCTTGTTCAGCAAGACTTTTTGCCAGTGGTCTCATGCACATGAACCACGACGACGCAAGCGCCTATGCGTCCCTGCGGAGCTTCCAGCGTGTCGCCGAGACCCAGGCATGTACGAATCGTCTTTGCTTGCCGCCGCGTTACCGGTAGGCGACAATGGGGACGAAGAGTCGTCTTCAGTTTGCAACGGATTCTGCATGGCAACGTCCATGTTGACAGTGTCCTTCCTCGCGGCTGCCTTCGGTGTCGTGAGGGCAAAGGCTGCGGCTTGGATTGAACCCTTGCGAGCGGCGGAACGTTCCTGTGCAGTGTGGGCATCCCCAAAGGACTTTTGTCGACGTTGCTTCCAGACATCCTGCTTTTCTGCGCTGCTGCCGTTCCCCGCAGGGCTGGCGGAAGGCATCTCAACCATGTCATCATCTCGAGCCTCGGACAGGTCGGTTTGGGCCATCAATTGCAAGTTTCTCCTGAGCACATCTTGTCCCAACGAAGCTCTTCGATTCCTTCGCGGATCCCTGGTCACCCTGCGGAGTTCCACACTGCCGGGCCGTTCTGTTGGGAGCGTCCGGTTCCTCCTTGGAGTCATGGGAGACGGTGGTACGGCAGCGTCAACGGGGGCATCAGTACCGGTAGCTACGGGACCAAACGAACGAGACCGCTCACGCATTCGACGTGCCCTACGAGGGGTTGACGGTGATAGCAAGGTTGGTGGCAACGGCGGGACGTTTGACCCCTCCGAAGCTTTGGTGGCTTTGTCACCACCGGAACGTGCGCGTTCACGCAATCGCTGCGGACGACGGGGCGTCGTCGGCGCCACAATGGTTGGCGGGGTTGGGGATGCGGTTGCTGCTTCTTTGGCAGCTTCACAGCCGAAGGAACGGGATCGTTCCGCACGCAGTCGTTGTTTTCGACGAGGAGTAGACGCTTCTGCGACCGGCTTGGCCATGCTGCGACGCTCACGGCGTCTTGAATTGTTGTCATTGCGGCTGGAAACTTCCATCGACCGGCGATTGGAGGACGCGTCCATTGCTACCTCACTCTTGTCTTCCATGGAAGAAGACACAGAAGACACGCGACGAGCCTCCACAGAACCTGCCCTTCGACGACGATGCTTTGATCCGATGGCGCCAGAACGTTCGCTCTTTCTTTGGTTCCGTCTCTCTGGTACCGATTCTTCCTTCACGTCATCCTCGGCTTTCTTTCGGCTTTTACTGCCGCTTCGCCTCTTTGGTTTGGCGTCCCCAGCACTAGCTTTGTCATCTTGATCCTCGCCGGAAGGTAATCCAGGCTGAGCTTGAGATGTCCTTCTCGTCTTGGATTCGATTGTTTGACGAATTACTTGCCCCGCACTGCTGACCACACTTGCCAATGCCAAAGCTCTCTTGGTGGCTTCCTCGACGGCACTCCCGTCACTTGATCTAGATGAAATGGATGCTGTGGCAGTCGTGACGCTCTCGCCGTCGTCTCCCTTTGGCTTAGAATGTTTTCCCTGGCCAGTACCTGTGGTGTCTTCATTCTCAATGCTGGCCAGAGCTAGGGCCATCTGATTGGTGTCGGCAATCTTCTGTATGTCTTTTTGCTCTTGTTCGGCTGTTTTCCTCTTGATCTTCTCGAGCAAAAAAGCACACAGGATTTCTTCCTGGAATTCCTCTGGAACCTCTTCACGCTCCGTATCGCTCTCACCGACCATCCCTTCTTCGTCAATGCCTTCATTGAGGTAGAAAGAAGACTCCAATTCGGGGAAAGTGGCGGTCGTAGTCTTGCGATCGGGACGACGAGAAGCCTGTCTTGCGCGGTTCAGTCGAGAAGCTTGCTTGAGGGTAACAAATGAATCGTTCAGAACGGCCAAGGAATCCTCGCCATCAAAGAGTTTGGAAGCATTCATGACTTTGTCAAAGAAGGAGCTCTTGTTTAGGCTGTCAAAACCAGGGACGTTCTGTTCGTCAATGAATGTGGAAAACGCATCGTCGAATATGTCAGTACTCTGCTGCATCGTAGCTGCGACCGTTGGGCTCGTCATGTTGTTGTGGTACAAGAAGAGAGGACAAATAGATATCAATGATTCCTTCCAAGCACTTTGCTTGAGGTGGGCCTGGACACCAAAATTAATGAATGCTCTACTTTGCCAGTGTGTCCTCGGGTTGGCAAAGATGTTTCCACCAGCGGGAACGCTTCTACTGAAATGGCGAAATGGCAGCAATCAAAGACTGTGGGGTATCGGTTTGTTTGTCGAGTGTCCTGCCGTGCAGTGCCGTGTCTCACACTCTCACCCTTGTTCGGTGATGTTGGGTAAAGGCGCGATCATGCATTCTTGAAAGTCTTGAAAGAACACGTGTGGTCACTTTCTCGTACTAAGATTTATGTGGAAGTCATTGTAATCGTCTGAGACATTCTATTTTGGAAGATAGGTTCATAAAGAGAGTTAACAATACCTTCATGGCTTTCTTTTGGAATTAGAAGGCTCATCCCCGGGATAAAAGGAGAACATCTGGAGAACTTTCCCCAAACAGGGCCACCAACACAAGGCATCCGTGCTACCGGTACAGGACCACGACCTACCAACTCTTTTCATGTGGTATTGCTTTGGTTGATACCAGTGGGCGAATGTCCTTGTTGGTGACCGGCTGTCCAGCTGTGAAAAAGTGCAGCCTAAAAAATACATGTACTGGAGTATGAGCATGACATCGGTTTCCAGGGAAGAGGAAAGCTGCCCAGCCCTCACCTCCCCTCGCCTGTGTCAACCAATCCTGGGAGACAGACAAAGAGTGGAGGGGAGGACCGCACCAGTGAGCAGCTAGTAGTACCTGCGACAGCTCTGCTACCTACAGTGTCCCATCAGCTACTGGCTAGCTGTTCCATCCCAACTTTTTAAGACTAACTATCTACTATGCATACATAATTCTTTGCACAAACGAACTCCAACCCCATCCTAAGGACTCCAGTGCCATCGAACCTCATTTCGAGCATGTCCCCTCAAGGTCGAGAAGTCGAGAGCTACGATAGCGACCAGAATGATTCAATCATCCTCTGCCAGAAAACAACGAGGATCGAAGCACATCCTTTCTAACCAGATAAAGACAAATAAATAAACAGATGATTCGCCAGTCGTAGTATGTGTGTTGAGGATGAGGGAGGGGGTTCATTCTACTAGTAATGCAGGTATCTGGTACCATTGGAGTGACAGTCCATTGAAGAAGAGAGGAGGGCTGGGATGTCCACTTGCCACTCAGGAACTCTTCGAGCCCGTTATGGTACCGTAGCGGTACCGGTACCGGCATGGTCAACAGCTCTTTCTGGCTTAAATGAGTGGGAAAGTGAGCGACCTGCAGGGAAAGATCCAGTGACCAGTGCCCCCAAGATCGCGTTGAGCGATTTTCCGACAAGGCTCACTTCACAGCTTTCTCTTGTCTCTTCCCTGCCAAAGGGATTCTATCAAGGACTATCCTCGACGCTACGAGTAGTTCAGTTATCTCATCCTTTCTTGTTTGCAGTATTTTGTAGCGTAACAATCATGGCGACTCAAGCGGCCTTTTTCGGGCAACAACCGCCTCCGCCGATCAAGAAGGCCAACACGGCCTCCAGTACTACGACCGAATCTTCGAGCTCCAAGACGAAGAATGGCATCAAGACAATCACTACAAAGTACGTGACGACAACAAGGGAAGCAACGTCTGCGCCTGATCAAAATACAAACACGATCAACAAGGAGACGAGGCAATACAACGATGGAACCACAGATGACATCACGTTGACTCGCAAGGTTTTGGGTGGAATGCAGTATGATATCGAAACGATTATTCGAGTGCAAACCAAAGATACGGGAAGCAAGAAAACCAAAACGACCTATGCGACGCCGTATCAGGAATTGGATCCTGTTACTGGAAAACCCATCAACGCCTTTAACCGTGTCACTCATACGGGAGCTGAGCATGGCAAAACCCCGGAAGGATTGGCAGATCAAATCGCGCAGAGAGCACCAGCTGTATCCAATCAAGCGCACAACGTGACACCTGTTACTACTGGACCTGGCGCACCACCAGCTCCTGCTGCTTCTACCACGGTAGGTTCTTCTGGAGCTGCAACTTCGTCGGCATCTTATTCTTCTGGTCCAGCCAGTAGTGGTGGCGGTGGTGGTTCCTCGGCAGTAGCTTCCAGCGGTGGAGGTACTTATGGTGGTGGAGGAGGCGCCCCAGCTGCATATTCTGGTGCAGGAACTGGTGGTGGGGGTGCACCTGCAGCAGCCACTGGTGGTGGTGTTCCTGGGGGTACCGGTGCTCCTGGGGTAGCTTCTGGCGGCGGCGCTCCTTCTACAGCAACTGGTGGCGGTGCTCCTGGCACAGGAGGAGGCCAACCAGGAGCAACTACAACGACGACAACCACCACTGCTGGGGATCCTGGCACTGATGGAGCTCCCGGAAACACCACTGTCACCACTACGACTGTCGTGGAAGAACAAGGCGGATGCTGTGTGATCCTGTAGTGAAGAATACGTGAAAGAGCGTGTGACTCACACGGCGTCTGTTTTGTGTCTCTCTGTTCCTGATGTCATTATTGTGATGTGCTGTTACATTAATCTATTTGATTTGTTTGGGTCGGTTGACCAGCCCAAAAAAGGTGTTGGAAGCTGGATGAAGTGGAAGTAAAAAGAAGTGTTTTAACATATACATGTAGAGGTCAACAACCAACTCATTTCGGGGGGAGAAGGGTGTGGTTCAATCACTTTTCAGCTGCATTATCCATGCCGATGACTAGCTAGTTTGTTTGTTGGTGAAATATACTATTCGTTCTAAAAGAACACTTTCTATGTATGGGATGGCGACTAGTAGAGGAGCTCGAGGTGCGGCTTGTACGGCATGGTACAGTCGTACCAACATTTGATAGAGAAGCACAAATAAATAAGTTATTCCAACCTTCAGCGGGAAGACATGTGCAAATCACTGGAGTGGCATTCTCTATTGTAGGGACAACTTTGCGTGCTGGTTTCAGCCTCAAAATAAGACCCACAGCAACCACGAAGCTTCTACTTCTAGCTTCTACTTCTAAAGCTAGTAGACAGACATTTGAATGTAGCTGCTCTATAATTGACACTGCAACTTACAAGGTCTTTGACTGTTCCAAGACCGACACAAACAATGACGTTCATACTATGACATACAAATACTTTGGTTCGCACATTGGCGCCCATCTACGCCCAATAGGCCATTGCTGATACCACGGAAACAGCCATAGCTGCAACTGTGGCTATGCTTGTTCCACTGGAAGCTGCAGCAGTAGTTTTTTCTTCTGCTTCGATCTCCTCTACTTCTTCCTGGGTCTCAATTTCTTCAGGGGCAGGACGAAACTCAGTACCGTCTGCACAGGGTCCAATCTGGTCAGCTGCTGTAATCTCCAGGTCGTACCATGCAATGTCAGTGAGAATGTTTGATCCATTGGTGCATGTGTTGAAAAGTCCAATGGGAGGACCATTGCCATAGTTGCAGACTCCGCTGATTCCATTAAAGATCTCCTTGGGTCCCAGATGAACGGGGTATTCTGCTTCTTTGTCGTTGGGTGGGGCATCACAGACACCGCACCGTGCACAGTTGACGGCTCCAAACACTGCTAAGCATCCTGTACGTCGTTGCCCAATTCCATCATTGAACCGAAAGGAAATGGTGTCAATGGAAGTATCATCCAGAAAGACATAGAAATCTGTAATAGCCGTCTCCTTGATGGTCTCGTAGTTTCCAACCTCGCCAATGGATGTTGCCTTTAACCAGATTCTCGCAGAATCAACGGTAACATTGCTGATACAAGTACTCTTGCCCTGTAAGGGGTCACAGTTGATTTCATGATCCAGATCCACACTGTCAATGTTGTTGCTGATGCCGTATGTTGTCTCGCATGTGCAAGTGGGTCCATACATTTCTGTCAAATCGTCACACCATTGGTTGAAGACAACTGGATCATCGTATGTATAGTTTACTGGTTTGACGAATTCTGGTTGAGCATCCGTGGGCGATACCACCAAGGTGAGCACCAGCGAAAGAAACAGGAAAAGGGATGATCCGAGTGATCTCATTGTGGCAGTTGTGGCCGTGGGAAAAGCAGATTGCTGTGGGGTATGTATCCGATTGATTCAATTCAATCAGTTCAATTCAATTCAAAGTCTTGATGTAGAAGAAAATCCACCTTCCAGTGCTGGTCGCTTTTCAACTAACTCTCTTGTACTGTACTGAAGAAGCTCAGAGTGTGGAATAGGTTTCAAGTCATGTTGGTCTACAGAAAACTAAGCTCAGGGATCTTGGAGACGGAAAGCGAAATATCTTCCCAAGACCCGAGACTTCAGCTTGTTGACCCGTCCGATTGGTGACCCTTCATAAAAGCCCGCAAAGCTAGGTACATGTAAGATACAACCGTGACGTCACCAAGGGCCTTCGATAAAGTGACTGAATTTGACGTTTTAACAGCTCAGCTGCATAAATAGAAATCGTCAGTCAAGTGCCGATGACAAGGAACATCCATCTTTTCAAAGATCTCGATTGAAGGCTTCGAGGCACTCAACTCCGGAAAGGAGGAGAAGAATGCAATCGAGCAGATAAGAAAGATCTTGAGTGGTACAACCTGTGATGTTTCTTTGATGGGCGTCATTAGGAGGCAACGATAGAATTCGAAGACATTGCCGTAGTAGGCTGCTAGTAGCTAGCCTCATCATCATCTCGTCATCATCATCATCGTCATCAACTGTTCCGGAAAAGCAGAAGTCATACAGAAGATCTAATTAGTATTGCGACGCCTCGATCGGAAATAAAAACAATTCCGAACGAAGCGCAATCTCACAATTTTAACAACGCGACAAAAGAAAAAGATCAACCAGAAAATGAAGACCACAGGAACTGCCTTTCTAAGAAGCCCCATGGCGTTGCTGTCAGCGGGGCTACTGCTGATGGTGTTCCAATCCCAAGAGACCGTTGCACTGAGCAGCATCAATCCCAAACCTCCCAGTGACAGTAAGAAGACCTTGAAACCATTCGGTAGTGGAGGAGGAGGTCGCGTATCGGGTGTGCCCATAAGGGACAAGGAGGACGATTTATCGTCCAGCGAGCAACCAGCAGAACCACAGCCACGGTGGGAACCAACCCCTCCCAAACCCTCAGAAGCCCGCTTGACTGTGGTGCAAATCACGGATGTATACACGTTGGAACATTTTGCGTCTCTCAGAACCATGTTGTCGGAAACGCGACAAAAATTAAAGGAATATCGAGATGAAATTGTACCCACAAGCGGTGCCAATAAAAATGAAGTCTCCGACGAGAAGCTACCACAAACACTAACAAAGTCCGAGACGGGTGTCATTTCCATGCTCACGGGTGATTTTTTGGCACCCTACTTGTTGTCCTCTGTGGATCGAGGAAAAGGAATGATGAGGGCATTGACAGAAACACCCATTGATTACTTGACATGGGGCAATCACGAGGCTGATATTGACCATCGAACCGTCTGTAGTCACGTCAGGAACTTTCCTGGAAAATGGATCAATAGCAACATGCTGGACCACGATGCCATGGATGCTCAGCAAGAGTTTGATGTTGTGGAAATTACATCTCCAGACGGGACCAACAAGAGACGGGTAGGGTTGGTGGGGGTACTCTCCAATGACCCGGACTTGTACTCCCATTTCAAGGCACCAGGTGCTTTTGGTGGAGCCACCATTGATGATCCATGGGAGACTCTGAAAAAATACAAGGACTTGTTGGAGGGACCAGATCACAATTGCGATGTCATTCTGCCCCTTCAACATTTATACGTTCCAGACGATGAAAGAACGTGTCGCGAATTCAACTTCCCTGCCATTTTATCGGGACATGACCACCATCGTGTCGATGAGGTGATCGATGGAACGCGTCTACTCAAACCGGGGTTGGATGCTATTTACGCTACAGTCCTTGAAATGTGCTGGGAGGATTCATCTCAAGAGGATAGCAAGCCCATCGTGAATGCTCGTTTTGTCAAGTGCAGTGATTGGGAAGCAGATCCTGTACTGGAAC
Organism: Seminavis robusta; assembly: GCA_903772945.1. Taxonomy (NCBI): domain Eukaryota; phylum Bacillariophyta; class Bacillariophyceae; order Naviculales; family Naviculaceae; genus Seminavis; species Seminavis robusta. The sequence goes on from CAICTM010000662.1 coordinate 48,245, forward strand.
AAATCAACTTGAGAGCCTATGACGCCATGGCACCACTCCGGGACACAGAGTTGGCGCGTGTGCCCCCAACATTTGAACCGTTGTCGTCTGTCAATGCACGAGGTTGTGTCACTTCCATGGGGCGATTCATTTGTTCCCTGATCAAATCAGCATTTAATACACAGCAACTCAAACGAGACCACCGAGTGGATGCAGTCCTTCTCATGGGAGGCAACATTCGAGGTGGAAAAGACTATGAGAAGGGGTCCTATTTTAGTGCCGAGGCACTTGAAGCAGAGATCAAGTCGGACGAAGCGGTTGGAATTGTGAACATGCCTGGCTGGTTGCTGGCAGAGGGAGTCTCTGCCACACACTCTGGAGATCCAATTCCAGGGTGGATTCAATACGATGATGGAGTGAAAGAAGAGTACCCCGAGGACGGATCCCCTCCTATCGTGACGCATGTCAATGGGCTCCCAATTGATCCAGATATCACCTATCGGGTCGCGACCAAAATATCCGACCTCACCAATGGCCAGTGTCAACCATGGACGGATTGTAAGTATGGCACAAGGAGTCACACGTGCTTTTTACAGCTCATATGGAATCCCAGGGCAGCTCACCAGCATTGCCTCGTCTTGTCATTACAGTCTACACTGAGTACCCAGAAGCCCTGCCTCCCAAGGGTGCCTACGTGAACATATATTCGGAGCTCATGACATTCTTTGCAGGAAATCTATGGCGAAAGATCTGGGAATCTATCACGGTAAGTCGACGATGCCATCTTTTGTCAATGATGCTTGAGAACCCTGCAACGGCATCTCATCTCGTTTCTCCAGCCCGAAGTGGTTGCCGCTGAGAGAGGGCAACTGTTGGAAAACTTTGCCTCGCCATTGGATATTATGTGTGACGACACAGAACTGGATGAGCCTGATCTCGACTGCGAACCACTGGCAATGATCTGTGATCCCAAGCTAGATTGTCTTCCTGAACGACGCTTGTCGGTTTTGGACCTAGATGAAACTGGAACCATCACCGTTGCAGACATCCATTCAGCACTCGGTGATATTCTCCAGCTGTCTGTGGACGAAAGCGGCTCGGAAACAAGCCTAGCAGAGTTTGTCCATTCCTTTGCAGACATGGACAATGATGGCAAGGTGACTCTGGATGATCTCAATGCATTCTGTGCTGAAGTTCCAGATCTCTATGAGAATGAGAAATGGCGTCTGGCATTTCCTAGAACTGAAAAGTTGCTTGCATAGGTCGCAACCTGGCTGAAATGCTGAAATCAAGCGGACGATGCTCCGAGTACAACATGATCAGTTCAGGTCTCCCCCCTTGTGATATATATGGTCGTGATGTCGAATTGTTGATGATAGAGAAAAATGACTGCTGCCAAGATTCATAGAGTGAAGCAACGACAACCTGAGAAATACTTACTGAATAAAGATACCGGTAGGGTTGTTGCCTTTTCAAGCTAGTTTGTGCAGACAACCCTGCCAGAAAGCAGCCAGCTAAACATGTGTTGACTAAGGAGCATGCGGTTACCATTTCGCTTTGGAGGGAAATACATATTCACTTCACTGAATACAATTTGGCCTTGGTGGCTTCCAAGAGAATGGGTATACCTGTCCTCACACCCCATTACTAGGATCTTTCTGCAGCATAGGCTGTGTAGTTGATAGATCGTTTCTTGCGTTTGTAGAAGTGCCATGACGGCTGCTAAGTTCGCTGCACTGCCGTTCATGATTGATGGTACAGTACTCTAGAGCCCGGCAGTTGCTTCGACTGGGCTCTGGCAGCTGCTCTGGCTTCAGTTCTGGATGGTTGTATTTGTACATCAAATTTTGTACGATTGTAGTACTGTACTCGGCCATGGGCAGGGCTACCAACGTTAACGTGCAGCGAAGGAACAGACCGGTCGCCACCCCTGCCTACCCTGAAGCCAGGACGAATGAATGTCTGCACCCTATAGGCTTTTTCCGGGCAGAGCAACAGGCAAGCAAGCAATGTCTAGGTAGTACAGAAGTAGATATCGTGCGTGAGTTGCAGAACAAACAGAAGCAATACACTGTAGTCTAGTCTATTATGGGAACGACATGTTTCATTGGAACCTATCTACTGCCAGAAGAACTTGGAGCCAACTTCGATTGAAACGGAGGAGGCCCGACAAGATTGAAGAACTGCGACCGGCTGGCTGACAGCTTCCGTCCCTGTGGCTTGGGCTGTTGGCCCGATGCATTTCCGTGAAGCAAGAACGAACCAGACGGCTCCTCGTACTACCGGCGCTAACTAGCGGCATGATGTACCGATTGCAGAGGCAATAGCCGACTTGCTTCGGAAAGGAACCCAAGAAGCCTTCTGGTTGTCGCTTGTAGGCCACAACGTCTACGACATAGAGCTAATAATAAAGGGGTTTCTGCGCTTCCAATGGACTCTTTAGTAATCGGAAGACCGCTTTGGAGGTTACCTATGCAAGGATGCCGTAAAATGCAAGATTAGGTTTCAATAGAAACCTGCGGAGTACTTGTCTTGTACATGATGCTACCCTACTATAGAGCAGCTAGTGGTAGTTTTTACCAGTCAAAGGCCGTCTTCCAGGTAACTGACAACTGCTGCAACCACACCAACAGCGAGCGCCTTGAATGAGAGATGAAAGTAGGCATGGTCGAGGTGTACGGTAACTAAACTACATGCACTGCTACCGATGTATAAAGAGATCCAATTCTCTACTCAGTAGCCTTTTAACTTCGTAATGTTACATGTATGTGCAATCGTTTATTTAGCTATTCAATAGAGCAGTATTCAATCATGATGATCATACCGCTCTCTGGACGGACATGGGGGGCATGTCGCGAGTGGTACGCTCCTGTTTCTTTGCGTCCACTTCGCTGTCGGCTCCTTCGTCCTTCTTCAAGTTCTTGAGAAACTTTTGCAAGACCGACTTGGTATCTGATTCCAGGTCTCTCTGAGCCTCGGCGCTGCTCTGTCGCTGTGGCTTTTTCAATATCAACGTCTTGGGAGAAAGCTTCTCGGATGGACGAGACAACAGAAGGGGTGGTGCCGGTGGCGAGTTTGTGGTGGTAAGCGGCATGATGGGCATTCTCAGATCAAAGGGATTCTTGGGCCTGCTGCTGCCGCTGTTTCCCAACGGGCTGCGATCCCAACTGTCATTCTTCTTTCGTTGGTGCTTCTCTTCCTGCCTGCCTGATCGCTTGAGTAGTGATCCTGTAGACTGACAGTTGCGCAAGTCATCGGTCGACCGAGGGGCCCTCGAGTTGTTCAACATCAAGCTCCTCAAGTCGTCACTGGATCTTCGGCTCTTGGTGGTGGTTGGCTTGGACGCCAACAGCTTGGAAATCTCGGCAATATCTGGAACACTAGACCACCGACACCTCTTGGCGGCCGGTGCCTTGTGCTTGGACCTCATGGTCATGGATTCGCGAGTCGAAAGGCATCGAGCATTATCCGAATAGATGGCGATCGTCACTTCTTCGGGTGCTTCATTGATTCCAGCCGAGGCGCTCTCGCCGACATTACTGCTAGCCATCAGAGGCAGAAGCATCTGAAGGTAGCTGTAGTAGGGGTTGATCATTTCGGAGTTGCCTGCTGGTGGGTCTTGTTGCTTGCTGTTGTAGTGGCACATGTTAGTTTGATGTGGGCGTATCAAGATGAAATTGTGAGGCTTCTTTGGGCTTGTGGGCAGCTTCAGCTTCCGCACGAGCAAATTGTCAGGGCTGTTGCCATGAAGCATTGGCTCGCTTCTTTGAAACCTGAGCACTGTGCACGGGCACTGCTACCGCACTACTACTGCACGCATTCATTTGTACGCACCCGCTACTTAGCGAGCCACATGTGGCACAGCGTACCGGTTGCTGCTTGAAGATTGAAGGTTGCGATTGGAAGAAAGAAGAACCCCATTCAATTACAGCCAAACACCAGACTCAACTTTGGCTTCTAACTAAAAAGTGCAACCGACCAGCAGTTTTTTGTCACTTTCTGCTTGCAGTATTGCCAAAGCTTCTTCGACAGAAAAAAGAGGAAGTTGGGCCTTCTTGTGCATGTCGCGCCAAGCTATTCTAGTTGAATTTGTTAAAGGGAAAGTCGTGGAAAGCCACGTAGGTTTAACTGACAAAACACTTCCGCGGTCTACTTATTGCAAATGCACTCAACTTATTGAAGGTTCCAGCTTCTTTCAGCTCTTCTTCCGAGTTCAGGAGCCTGTCAAAGATATAGGGCCATAATGGAAGCATCTTGCTTCAACAGTGAAACCTCGAATTCGGTGAGTTGAGACCCAGAACGGTAATAAGGGAAGCTTAAAAGGGATATGCACCTGTGAATAGATCCTTCGGATTTTGGTGGTATTAGAGCAGTGCCCGTGCAGGTCACGAGCATCGGAGTTAATGAAGTTCTGGGAACACTGTACAAAGGAAAGATAGTGAGCATCCCTTTGCGTCTTCACTGACAGTCATTGGTACTCAAGGATCAACAGACATGCTTCTTTCTGCCAACAATGGAGATAGAGGGGCGATACCCTTATTTCAAGATGGTATTAACGACGACAAACGAAGTAACGGTAAAAACAACGGTCCAAACTGCAGAGCTGGCAAGAACTGTGTAAGGTTGAACTGCTAATAAGGAGATGATCGATAAACTCATCAACGTTTTGGCACGGATAAGCATACAGTACCGTACAGCCGTACAGTGATACCAAACTAGTAGGGCACTACGACTGTAGTCTACACAGCTCTAATTAGCAGCGAGCAGAAGTACCTAGCCAGAACGCAGAGGAGATGATACTACCGGTAGACTACTAGAGTACTGATAGCTTGCTAGCTACTAGCTAGACTAGCTTTTAGCCATGACTTCGGACGCCGGTGGATGAGCTACTAGCTCTAGAGCTAGAACAAACTAACTTGGAACTTGAAACAGCTCTCGAAACAGTGCCGCTGGTACGTACTGGTACCAGTACTGGTACCGGTACGCTGCGATCCACACAGTGCCACTTCGTGGGAGTAATAGCTGCTACACTGTAGCTGGCTGCCTGGTGGCAGGTGCTGACTGTGCTGACCCACTGTCAATTAATTGTCGATTGCATCGTAATTGTTCGTCAGCATTCATCGAGACAACACTGTGCGGATGTTCCATTTTCCTTTTGATGTCTTTGGCATCGATGTATCCGAATTCCTAGGACGGTGGTGCCTTTTACAGACAAAAGCATTTATTTGTTTCTCTTCACCTTCACCGCTGTTCACGGTTGGTTCACAGTTCAGTCGTCTCCAACACTTTCCACTGACCAGGTGGTCATGGAGGCATGAGGCAGCCATTAGGCGTGGAGGCGACGAGGCGACCCAGTCGCACTGGGAAGGCATACTAGCTAGCTCATTCGGCAACCTGCTTCGTTGCAGTAGACCTATGCACCGTACTCGTACTCGAGTGATCGGAACATCGGAACGGTAGTTTTGGTTCGGGGCTTGAGTTGAAGATAGATGCTGGTCCTCGAGAGTAGGCGGGATTGATGTTTCATCCTCGGTCCCTACCGTAGCTTTGGCCAGCAGGCGGTCAGTGGAAATGACGACATGGTGTGTGAGATCAATGACCATGAATCCTCAATCCTTGTTTCCTCCTCGCTCCCTCCAAGCTAGCAAGCAGGCGGTCAGTGGAAGGACGACATGGTGTGGGAGATACGAAGGATCGCTCTTCAATCCTTGTTTCGGACGTGCCTGAAAAGCAGTATTTTGCCAATAAAGTTTACTCCTACTAGGTTTGTTTGTTATCTAACTCCTCATCACTTGCAACCTCTTCAACAACGCGCTATCCAATTGCCACTTAAACAACCAGTAGCACAGAGGGGATGGCCACCACAACATGTTGGCCTCGTTTCAAAGGACCTTTTTCGCAGCATACTCATCAGATCCACCACCACCTCCTCCG
>CAICTM010000663.1:0-54120 GCA_903772945.1 Seminavis robusta
GCTCAATCCTTTGGAGTTCCTGAGGCTCCAGTAGGAGAGTCAGGAGAAGTGAGAATCAATGAAGTGTTGCTCAGCAAAGCACGATAGGGGCAGCTTTTTTGTTGTTTGGGGTAGAGGATCCTTTGTGAGAGGAGCTGGTATCCCAGGGAGGGGCTGTTGAAACTAGCAAATTCAGCCAAGCCTGGAGATACAAGAAATCAAGTCTTACAGGAACTTGTTGTTGTTTGTTCCCTCTTGGAGAGAAGTTAGATCAATGGAAGGGTGGTAACAGTAGCAGGTGTCGATCAGTCACTCAGTCGGGATAGGACTGGTTGGATCAGTAGGATCAGTTTCACACAGGACGTCGGGAGAGACACTAGTGGCCGGTGAGAAAGTAAGAAGACTGTATCTTTCTGGGATGGTTCACTCGTAATTCGATTTTTGGACGTGGTTCGTACGGGAAGAGTACGTTGGTGCGGGCAAGATTATCGATTCACGGAGTACGAGTCTTGGATTCGATTCGATTCTATTCGTTGATCGTCTGAAAAAAGGAGGCGGACAATGGGATTTCTTCGGGCGTCAGGAGCTTAGTTCAGAAACAAAATGACACGTATGGGAATTGTTTCTTTACTGTGCTGGGAAGGCCGGAGATTTCTTCTTGTGGTCAATTCTTAGGATCAGTTCCAGACGTCGCGGGAAACCCAGAGTGCGGTGAGAAGTAAAATACAGCTGTGTTTCTTTTCTCAGGTCACTGCAGGTATCTTGTGAAGTCCTTCTTGATGATGTGGTGTCGTCGAACCGTACGGAGGCAAAGAGGTACGGAGAGAGGTCAACGTTCCGGAAATTGATAGATTCACGAGGAGCGAGGCTCTTTGATTCGATTCGATTCGAAACCGACTTCAATTACAGAGGATCTCGAATCGCTCGAAGATTAATCATCAAAGGGGTCGGGAATGGGTCAGTGCCTTAGGGGTAGAGGTTAACCGGCACTGTTATTGTTGTTATGTTCGGTCCCTATTCTGATCTGAAAACAGGTCTCCGGCGACAATGGATTTCTGCCCTCTGGATGCACGTTCGACATGAGAATGACAGAAAGTTATACAAAGGGTATCGCTGCTTTATTTTTCTATTTGAACCTGCAGAAGACGGGAGACTTCTTCCATGTTCAATTTCTTACTGGTCGGAAGCGGCGAGAATAAAGACACTTGTCCAACATGGGTCGAGAATAGAAAACCCGCCCGATCTCGTAGGATTTCAATTGGGATGGCTTTCTAATCTGAACCGGGAGAAGCCCTTTTGATCGCTTGATAGGAGAGTGCGCTTGATAGGAGATACCAGAGGAGTGTCGATCTTGTCACGGAGGGCTTGGATGAGAGATAAAGAGAGGAAAAGGGTGGTGTTTCCGTGAGGCGTTAGGAATTCTATAGAACAAGCTCTTCAACAGATAACAAGAACAGCTTCTGAGGTCCTTTCGCTTCGTTTCAATGCTTCTAATGGTGCTAATAGGTAGTGTATAGTATGAATGACGTTGGTTGTGTTTGTGCTATTAAGTGTTGTTGTTCTTGTAGTGACAGATCCAGAGGGAAGCGCTTCTGTTTTCGGCTTCCCTTGAAAAAGTGTACTCATATGTTGTAGGGATGAACAATGCAAGAAGTCAAGCCAAGATGTGGAGAGGGTACTCGATTCAGGTGGAACTGTGGAAAGTACTGGAGAGTCACTAACAAAATCAATGAGAGAGAGATAGAGTCAGTTATGTATTAATATCTATGCCACACCACGCTGCAGTTCTGCTGGGGCTCAATCCTTTGGAAGTTCTCTTCAGTAGGAGGTAAGGTCAGTAGCAGAGAGGTGCTGGTCAATGAAGGTTGCACAATCTAGCCAACACGCTAGAGGGGCAGCTTTTATGTGTTCTTTGTGGGGCCGGGGGATCTTTGGAGAGGAGCCGGATCTCCCAGGCGGACCGGGCCCTGCTTGACAGTGGAGCTGCAGCCAAGCTGGTGATAAGTTTTGAGGAGGACGATGCCTGCAGGGGGGCTTATGAGCCGGCTGTACTTTGAAACTCAGTGCCTTACAGGTTCTGTTGTGTTTGTTCCTCTTGGTGAGGATGTTGCTTCAGATATCAATTGTTGTAACAGCAGTGTCTCGATCAGTTGTATACGCTAGGATGTTGGATCCAGTAGTCCCCAGTGCCGTGGAGGAACAGGAGATGAAACACGTCTAGTGGCCGGTGAGAAGTAAGAATACAGGTGTAGTATCTCTTACTGGGTGGTCACTGCAGGTTCTCGTTAGGTCCTTCTTGATAGTAGTATGCTGTCGATCCGTACGGAGGAAGAGCGTACGTATCGGAGAAGAGGTAGTTCGCGGGGAGATTGATCGTTCACGGAGTAGTGAGTACTAGAGTTCGATATCGGTCGTTTTGAATCGATTCGAATCGCGATTCGGATGTCAATTGCCTTAGGGGTAGTTAAGCGATCCTGTTGTTGCGGAGGAAGATGATCGTCGTCGAATGGGATTTCGATGGCCGTCGGGAGCGTAGCTGAGAAAAAAAAAATAGATATGGGAATTGTTTTCTGTGCTGTGCTGGGAGACCGGTGACTTCTTCTTGTGTTCAAATTATTCCAACTTGGCCGTCGGCAGTCGAGAATAGAAAACCCCCCGATCTCGTAGGATTCAATTGGGAGGCTTTTAATCTGAACCGGGGAAGGCCGCTTGTATAGTCGCTTGATAGGGAGGTAGCGCTTGATAGGAGATACCAGAGGAGGTGTCGATCCTGTCAACGAGGCTTGAATGAGAGAAAAGAGAGGAAAAAGGGGTGTTGTTTTCCGTATGACGTTGAGTTGATCTCTATAGTAAAACAGTACTCTTCAACAAAATAACAGAAACAAGCTCCTGAGGTCCTTTCGCTTCGTTTCAATTCTTCTAATGGTGCTAATAGGTAGGTGTAATGGTATAGGTATGACCGATTGGTTGTGTTTGTTGCTATTAGTGTTGTTGTTGTTCTTGTAGTGACAGATCCAGAGGGGAAGCCGCTCGGTGTTCGGCTCCCATGGAAAAGAAGCCAGGTAGTCATATCAGCAGGCTTACGCTTTCATTCGCAGGCTTATCGCATCTTGCGGTGCATGAAGCGTTTCTGCTTTTCAAAGCCTTGAGGGACAGACCGCTTCGACCACAGGCATTTATGCCAAACGTAATGTCAGTGTCGTTCCAAAGCAGGCTGAGCTGCTACATCCCAGGCACTGGAAACGTGCTTGGAAAGTGGCTTCGTCTTCACCGCCACGTACGTCGCGTGGAAATCGCGTTGACTGCATCTGGCGCAAGGCATTCCAACGTATTTCACGATGGCCTGCACGCTAGATTCGTAACTGCTTTGGCAGAGCTAGAGTTTCTCCTTGAGGAGGTTAGTTTGTCGTCAGGCGTAGCAATGGCGAGCCGACGAAGACCTTCTCCATGTCCAGCCACTTGATGGTTTGACGTGGAGTCTCAGATCATTGATGATTTGGAACCTGAAGGTACTTGGCGCTGTTAGCATCTGCTGGAACATGCGAAGTTTGTAGGTGGTAGAGCGAGAATCGTCGATTTCGCATTCAGTCGAGGTCGATGAGAGAAGGATTGGTTTGTCGCGCAGCTTAGATCGAAGCTGGGCTCGCGCTTGAATTCATGGTGAGGAATATGTGAGGGTAGCTGAAGCATTGTGTTGGTTAACAAATGCACTACGCTAAAAGCTAGTGTAAAGATCTTTGAGTGTTTTGAGTTTGAGAGAATGAAAGTTATGAGAGGATTAGAAAGCTATGAAAACTAATCAACGAGAGAGATCCACAATCAAAGGATCGTAGATCTGAACTCCAGCGGGAGACTGTAGATGGTGATAAGGTAGGTTGGGTAGCATCATACTCACTCCACGATCAAAAAGGAACGCGTGGAAGATTCGTCTAGCTATATCTAGTAGCTGGATACTCCACGCCAGCTAAAAATCTAGGCGATGTTTCACTCGACCTAGATGACTAGCGGTCATTGAGAACCTGTCTCAATGCTATTCACGAAAGACTCATCATGAGTCGAACTCAAACCCATCTAGGATCGAGTCGCGAATAAGGCTAAAGAGCCGTGTATTGCAGTACGGCTCCGACATGCTACGGCCAATGGCGGCACAGTCATACAGACTTGGAACATAAGGTATATACACCATACAAGCCTGATCCCCTTGAGGATTGCCATCGTGCGACGCACATGTCTACATCCAAATCTCATGAGAGTGCCCCGCACTTTAAATCATTTGTTCTCCTTGTCCGACTGCTGTCGCGCCTTCTGTGACCTTGTCAGGGGCGAATGCAATACACGGCTCTTAGCCTTATTCGCGACTGATCCTAGATAGGGTTTGGTTCGACTCATGACTGAGTCTCTCGTGAATAGTCATTTGAGACAGGGTTCTCAATCCGCTCTATCATACTGGTTGATGATGAAACATCGCTCTAGATATTTAGCCAGCGTGGAGTACTTCACGCTACTAGATCCATGCTAGACAAATCTTCCACGCGTTCCGTTTTAGGATCGTGGAGATACGTAGGATTACTACCGCAACCTACTCTATCCACTTTATAGTCTCCCGCGGGAGACCAGATCTACGATCCCTGTGATGATCTCTCTCGTTGATTAGTTTTCATAGCTTTCTAATCTCTCTCATAACTTTCATTCTCTCAAACTCAAAACACTCGAAAGATCTTTACACTAGCTTTTAGCGTAGTGCACAACAAGTGCCATCTTCAGACTTCAGACCAAGCACCATAGCTGCCAAAGCTCTTGGGCAAATGCCTTCAGAAAGATACTTCTTCTCGCAAGCACCTTGCTCATCAGGTGGAAGTCCTGCTCCGGCAGAGGCTTCGAGAGTTCCAATCACTTCAAGATCTTCTTCAGTGGCAGCGTCACGAACCAAAGCAGCCTTGGCAGCAGTAGCTTTGGCAACAGCTGCATGCCTCTTCTTTTGGGCTGCCGTCTTCTGGGCTGCCGTCTTCATGATCTGTTCTTTCTCTGGACCACCCTTCATCTGAGCTGCTGCAGCAGCCCTTATCTGGGCCCCTTGGGTAAGAATGTTCTCATAGTACTGTACAGCATTTCCTTGGTGACATTCTTTTCGGGGCCCATAGGACTGAATGCAGGCATTGAAGGGGAAGCGGCACGATGCCTGGGATCCTTTGGGGCCATTGTGATCTGTCGGAACAACTCTTCAGTTTGAGCTTCTTCGAGAAGGCCGTCGGGTGTACTGGAGAACCTCTTCTTCTCCAAAGCTGGCATTTTCTTGGCTTCGTCTTCTGATGAATCTTATGTGTCGGCAAAGCGCAATCCTTCGGGATCTTCAACGTCTTCACTGGGAGCCAACAAGTCCACCATGACATCCAGTTCCTTCATCAATTTAGTGGTACGTGCAATCCCATCTGCTGCGGCTTCCTTGTTTCGCTGATGAGCGATTGCCATTAAACGTCCCTCACGGCCTCACGGTCAACATATTGATGCAACGTTCCTTTCTTCTTGAAGTTCTCCTTCTTTTTCTTCTCCTCGTCTTTTTCCTTTGGCTTTTCAGCTTGCATCATGGTGGGCAAGCAACACAACAATCAACAACCAACGAATTCTTGCCTTGTGGCTGGTGATCCCTGGGGGATCGTCTCTAGACTACTTTCATCAGTAGTACTATGATGAGATACGTGGATATTCTTCAAGGAGATTTTCCTTCCCGGTACATAGGCTGTGTAGGTTTCTACGTGAGGGCGGAATCCGAACTCGACTACGAAACCGTTCAAACCTTTCAACGCCTACCTCTGTCCTTAAAAGGAGAATGTCTCTTAAGTAAAGCTCAATGGAAATTCCCTTCCGAGGGTTGGAAATCAGCTTCCGAGCAGTGGAAAAGGACAGTTCAATCCGAATCCGTAGTAAAAGCGAACCTTGCTCAAACCCACAAACAAGATACAAGCACTAGCTAGCTAGTACCGTACGCATGTACCGTACAGTACAGTACACGTACGCATGGGTCGAACGCGAAGTCTGCGGCTGCTCACTGTGACTTCTGACAACTGGTACCAAGTCGACATCTGGGACGACTGATAACTCATAACCAGAGACGGAATGATTCTGATTCCATTCAATCTCATGTCCACTATTTTAAAATTAAAATACAGTGCCAGCGTTGACTGGTACGGTGTGGCCTGTTGATTTTATTTTTTAAGTACAGTACCGGTACGGTACTACATTTCTGCAACAGTAGTTGCACAGCCTCAGTATGTGCTTCCCCTACTACTATGTGGATCTTACATACCTCAGGATCAATGACAGTATGCTACGTAGAAAGTCTACAGTATCAGTAGTCATTGAAACAAAGATCCTCTCAATAAGACTCTCACTATTAAATAAACTGCAACAGAGAAGATATAACACCGGCAATAAGACCAACCACATACTGAGAGGATTCCGATTTCACCTTAAGTAGCCCCAGAAGGTATCCAATGTGATCTGATTGGATTCGATTCGGTACCTGAAAGAGCCACGTACCAATCGTTGCAGTTTACTCAAGCCTACTGGCACGAATGGTTCGTGTATACTCAAGCAGATCCGATCGTTACGTTCGAGCATACTCAAGCAAAGAGGCAAACAACTGGCAAATCCCGTGCGTTCGATCGATCGTCTCTGTAGCTACCGGTAGCTACCGGTGGCTAGCTACTGTAATCAGTTCTTCATTTCAGAGCTCATTATTTTCAATCCTTCAACTCTATAAAGGAACTCTGCCAAAATTCCAGCAGCTCAACCAAACCAACAATTGCTTAGTTGACCAAACAATTACTCCACCATGGCCAACAATGCCAATGATGGAGCCTTTGGTTGGAAGACTGCCGGATTTGCCTGAAGCACCCACGGAACAGCCCAATACAACCGGGATTACCATCGACTCTTCGTCAAATTCATGAGCTGGCTGCACAAGAGGACGTACACCAAGGCGGCTCGCTTCCAACCCAGTGCTTTGGCGGCATCCAACCACATCACGTTGCCGACTACTTGAAATGGCTGCGTATGGTACGACGGACGTTGACTTCAAAGACCTCGAGCAGAATCCAACTTGCGCTCCTCTACTCTTGAGCAAGACAAGAAGCTATTCCTTTACATGCCATCAAAGGTGCCACATGAATGGAACCTCCGGCAATCCAACCAAGTCCGATCCTTGAACGAAGTGGTCAAGGAAGTCAAGAAAGCGGAGATCAACACCGCGGCAAGAAGTCCTGTGCACCAGGGATTTGACGGAAACTGAGTATCCAAGGTGGTCCATGAACTCTACGGCAAAGGGAGTTTGAATCGACCATCCGTACAGCCTGCATGTTGAAGCAGCAAGTCCATCTTATCACCAGGACGGACGACATCTCAAGTTGAAGTATTCCGACTACAAGCCGCATCCAGATTCCCTTTTGCGCTCATTGCAAGGTTCATTGGTCCAAGAATATTCGGAAGAACGACAATGCCCTGACCAAATCATTCTTGGGTCGATGATACCGACTTTTGTGCTGCTCGGATTGGCGAATTACAATGGAGGCGTCCTTCAACTACGGGTATGGCGCCGCTGGTCGGGAAGATGCATTCCTCTTTACTCCCGAAAGCGATCCTAAGTTGGCTCCCAAGCACTGCAACGCAGCTACCGCAACATTCTCAAGGCTGTCTTTTTGTCGGCTCCATTTCTGGCTGTGGCGCTCGTAATACTAGTAGTTCCTGTTTACTCGGAATGTTCACAGGCTACCGGTAGCTACCGGTAGGCCCTAATGGACTCGACTCGACTCGACTCGACTCGACTCGACTCCGTCCAGTCGCCAAGAAGTAAAGTGGTCACGAAAAGTCTATTTTTTTAACAATACAGTAATTGCAGTCGTACGGGACCACGGTACCGGTACAGCGTACCGGTACCCGAGTAGCGTAAGAGGAAAGCGCTGGAAGGAATTCAGAGTTGCGGTAAAAACCTTTATTAGCATGCCTATGAGATAATTTTTGTCTCCAGGCTTCTCATTTTGCGCTTATTTTGCAAAGATGCCAGCTTGTTTTGTCTTCAACCGACCACTTTTAATAAAAAGCTTTCCAGCCGTGGCCAGACGCAGCTCCAGACTCCAGACGCCCAGAGCCAGAGTTTTGGAGGAACCTTTGAGCCACCGGTACTGGAAACAGCCTTTGCATACGACTGTACAGCTGTAACCGAAATGGCAGCGCTATTCGTACGGTACGAAACCACCAATCTACGTAGCTAAGCTACCGGTAGCAGTAAATTTTCACTGCTGCGAGTTTGCCGTATCTACACTTCCACCCTCAGACACCGCCTTCGTTTTCCTATAAAGATTTCAACACTCTTGCAATGGGCGGCGACAAGCCAAGCAAAAAAGGGAAAGACGAGCGAGGAATGAATCGTCGAAATCAGGGCGAGAACACTAGTAGTAGACAAGAAAACCAGGAAGATGCTGGTCTGGGTGGACAAGGTCAGGGTGGCGGTCGTGGTCGTGGTGGTGGCCGTACTGGAGTCTGTAGACAACCATGGGAAGAATCTTTCAGAAGGCTACTGGAGTTTCAGCGCAGGTTTGGTACGTGGCTTTTGGGAAACACCGCTCTCTCTTCATGTCCCTTTCGTTACGTCTTCATTTCACGTTGCGTGCTCTTTTTCATTCATTCTTGGCTTCTCAGGACATTGCAGGTGGGATCTGCGTTTGCTGTTGCGCCGAATAAGGATAGACAAAGTCTGAGTAGATCTAACCTCCCGTGGACGTGCTGATATCGCGCTGGGCATAAACAGAGTTCCGAACAGATACGCAGAAGACAAGGCGCTTGGCAGTTGGGGTGCGTATCTCCGGCAATATCCCAATTCGGTTCCTGTCGTGTGGACTCACTACTTTTTGGCTGCCTGCCTCAAGTAGTATCAACTCAACGGAACAACCGGAGGCATTTGAATGATGGCAGATTGTCAGCGCTGGCTAGAGAGAGGATCAGGCGACTCGATTCAATTGGTTTCAGCTGGGGTGGTAGGGATGACGCTGACTTGGACTGGGAGGTAGGCAGGACAAGCTTCCAATTGTTGTATCATTGAGCTGTTCAACCATCTCTCCTTGACGCTGTCCATTTGATGACATCCAGGATCGGTTCCAAGAGATGTTGAGATACATGGTGAGTATCCAGTTCCTCCTTGTGTTGCCATCCATTGTATTATCTAACATAACTCGGTGATGTCAACGGTGCTGCTATTAGCGGCAACATGATACCACAGAGGTGCCAACCAACCATGCAGAACACCAACGAGTAAGTGGTTGGGTGTGGGAATGCCCCGGTCGACTCCAAATGGAATGTAGCTTCACCTCACACTGTGGTTATTGCAACCAGCTGGGGCGATGGGTGACTGCTCAGCGGCAAGAATACAAGCAGTTTGAACGGGGTAACAAGTCCAAACTGAACGATGACAAAGTGCAGCGCCTCGATGCGTCTGGCTTCAAGTGGGTGGTCCAACGAGGGAGGAAATCAACTAGAAAATCGGCCGCGGCCACTCGGCAGCACGTACCAAGCAGTATTCGAGAGAGTCCACCAGCACAACAAGATTGGCCCTCTAATCAGCCCAATGGTGAGCTTCAAGTGTTGTCCGCTCCTTCCCAAGCTGCTGAAGCTGCCGCGTATGCTCCTACAGAACTGGAAAGATCCCAAGAAGCAGGTGCACTCGGTTCAGAAGGACTTGCTGGGTCAACCTTTCAGGCGGGCCAAGGTCAAAGCTTTGGGCAAAAGAGCCAACCTTCAGAGGGAGGGTTGACTGCGGCTAGAGCTCCAGCATCGTCGGGCCCATCCGCAAATACATGGGAGCAAATTGTTGCGAGGGAGTTGAATCATAGTTCTGGTAGCCCATCCGTCGGTGGACAACAACAAACCCCTCAAGACCTGCAATCCGTCGCTGCTGCGGTCAAGCAGCCAACCACCTCTGCATCCACCTCCGCAGCCACGGGACATCACGCTTATATCACCGCTGAATTGGTTGCCTTCTTGGACGAAAATCCGGCAACTGCATCTAAGCTGTGGGAAGTCTTGATTCGACAGGTCAATGCATCGAATGAATCTTCCAGCTCTGGATTGACAGTGAATCAAAATACTTCTACTGCTCATATCTCTGCATTCTTGAACCAATGTCAACTGCAGGGACTCATGGCTCAACTGGCCAACGCATCAAGTGAATCTTCCACGTCTGCATCCGCAGGAAATCAAAGTATTGACATTGCCCAATTGTTTGAGGCCTGGAACCAGCCTCCAAATCTTGATCCTCGAGCAACTTTGAGGCTGCTGAATGAAGCACTGTCAAACTATGCAACCGTCAGCGCGATAACTGGTTTGTTCCCGATACTAAATGAGTTGGCTAACCGGCCTCCAGCCAGTGGGCAGGGTGAACTCTCGGGTCTCCAATCCAATCAGCTGCTCCTCAATCCATCTGCTGCTATGCAGCCAGATGACTCGACTCAACAGGCTGCACTAGGTCCGTCACTTAATGGTGCGTCCAACCTGCAATCAGTTCTTTGAACGCGCGAAGTCTTAGGCTGCCCTAACACTTGTCCCCAGATAATAATATGTTGCCAGCACAGGGAGAATCTTGGTCGAATGGTGAAAGGACAGCTGAGACGCCATCACAGCCAGCTGCGCCTGCACATCCCCAGAACCGGCAAACCAATGACCTGTCCGCGGTATTGGCGGTTCTTGCAGAGGCCAATATCGACGTGACATCATTGGTGCAATCGCTGTATACAGAGAATACTGTTGGGGTTGCAGCCGCGAGTCCTGCCCCCAATATCAGGCAAAATGAGTTTCCGCCGTCGGCGTTTGCTTATCCGCAGCAGCAACAGCAATCGGCGCTGTATACAGAGAATACTGTTGGGGTTGCAGCCGCGAGTCCTGCCCCCAATATCAGGCAAAATGAGTTTCCGCCGTCGGCGTTTGCCTATCCGCAGCAGCAACAGCAACAGCAATCGGCCACCCAGAGCACCGGCGAATTGTTTTCGGTTCAAAGGATATTGCCCAATTTGCAATCTTTTTCCAATTTCGGCTCGTCCAATACTTCCACTGGGTCTCCCGTGCCCGCTCCTGGAGTAAGCGTTGGCGGACCGTCCTCACATGGGCCACTAACCAACAGCACCGAATCGAATCTGAGCGATCAATCAGCTATCATTTCTTTGTTGCGTGAGGCATTGCAGGAGAATGGCGCCATGCAGCTG
The DNA here is from genome assembly GCA_903772945.1 of Seminavis robusta. Classification (NCBI taxonomy): domain Eukaryota; phylum Bacillariophyta; class Bacillariophyceae; order Naviculales; family Naviculaceae; genus Seminavis; species Seminavis robusta. The sequence goes on from CAICTM010000663.1 coordinate 11,226, forward strand.
CCAAACAGCACTTCTGGCACAACCGCCGAGACAAATGTTCCAATTCATCCACCAACATCAGCCCAAACGCAGGACCAAGCATCAGGAACGACACTGGCCTCTCCGGCCACCACTGGTATTGGCGATTTGCAAAATGTCATTCAGGCATTGATAGCTTCGTGGGAGTGGGGGCAAATCTCTGACGATCAAGTTGTACAGGCCTTTGCCGCTCTACTATTGCCGAACTCTGCTGTTCATGGTGAGTTGACTTCTGCTTCGTCAGCTTTGGTTTTCCAGGCAGATGCCTTTCGCCAGATGATACCAACACAAGACCCTAACCAGGGAGCACAAATGAGGGAGAGTCCCCGTGGAGTGCTCGAGGCTGCGCTGACAACCTTACTTCAGTCTCTCGCTTTGCAGCCCACACAGGGTCGGCCACCCGAACCAGCGCCATCGTTTGCGGCAGCCCCTCCAGTTGCGGCAGCGGCGGCGGCAGCTCCCGCGGCAAACTCTGAAGAGCTTTCCCCGGCAATGATGCGCTTGTTGCAATCCTTTGAGGGGGCCGTTCCCCAGCAGCAGCAACCAAGGGATCCCAACGAGGGAACCTTCAGGGAGGAGGATGACAGGAAGCCAGCTGCCAAGCCGAGTGCGAAACGGACTAGAAGGAAGTAGCTATAGTTCGGGCCTCGCACAGAAGGACATACCGCAAAAACGTACGGAGTAGAGCTGATGCCAAGGTGGTCCACACAGTCCATCATTCATTTTTGTGATTCGATTCTGCTGTGCGTTTGCGACGTGAATGCAGTGCCGCATTCTCCTACTGTAAGGTTGCCTAATTATACCGCTACCGGTATTGTTGCTCAAACTAGCTAGGGTCGGATTCGCGGAGGGTCAGTTTCCCCGTTGGGCTCCGCGGTTCTGGCTACTCTGCTATCTAGCTAGCTACTAAAGATAGTACCGTATGGTGATTTGGGACTTTCATGCCTACAGATAGCACTATCATCATAGCCACGAGCTACAGGAAGAACAGACGCAATGTAACGAAGGCAGACGAGGAGCGACCAAAAGACTTCTAGTGGCTAGTACCGTACAATGTCATGTACTCGAGTGCCGGTACGGTATGATTGAACAATTCGATTCGATTCAACCCCGTCCCTGCAGTTGGCCACGAGAAGTGAACATGCCTCTCGTCGTCCCCTGAAGTGGCTCGCTCAAGCATTCATTCATTTGATATACCTTGCGCACTAATGAAATATAACCACTCCCCATGCATGCAGCAACTACCGGTACTGAACTCCTTATTAGTCGTTCCCGCCTTCACAGAAGACCTTTTGACTGGTTGAGACTCCAGGTACCGGTGCCAGGTACCGGTATGCATAGCTGCTAGCTAGCTAGATTGAATGGAATCATTCCTAAAAAACTACGGTATCTTTGCCAGTGGGGCAAAACCTGCCGTTTGCTGAACACTCTATGTCAAGTTTACTATTTACAACCCGCCGTGCTATGATAGAAGGATGAGCAAAAGAAGAAGCTCGCTAGCTGGCTAGCAAGTGCACTGTGAATCAGTACAACACACCAAATTATGCTTCTTCATTTGTGCGGAATCTTCTCCGCTTTATAATAGATTTTTGTCTTTATGTCATAGTTCCAACGCCTTGATGGCGAATGATCGCTGATCGCCACAACGGAGAGGAGGAAATTGTGAGGGTTTTATGCTCAGACGGAGGCCATTCTAATTCTTCTCCCGAAAGTCGGAAGCTGGCCGGCCGCCTCTATTCTTTACATGGGCGAGGTGCGGATTGGGCGAGCTGTCGCCTATTTGCTATTTTGGCAGTCGGCACAGGTCCAATCGCTGCCTCCAATCAGCTGTGTTGGCAGTTGACGGTACAACAGCATCATCGACCATTTTCGAGAAGCCTTGGTTGTAGGTACCAGGAGTAGAACAAATGACAAGGCGGAGGCTATCACCCACCAAGATAAGTCTGATCACTCCATTATCAATCCAATGAGTCCTCCTCCTGGTCACTCCTACTCAGCCGCCCCTCGACCGCGGGTGAATGCAGGGGTCGAGCCTCAGCCGCATCGAATTCAGCAACAGCTGACGGTAGAAACCCTAGAACAACCACAACCGCAACAGCACAATACCATGTCACATCCTCCTCACCACCACGGTTCCTCCTCTCTCCAGTCTCCCTCTCATGATGGTGCCAGTGCACAACAGCCGCACCACGACGACGATGCCGACCATACCACCCAAGGTTTACCCTCGGAAAATCAACTAGTCTTGCTCTGTTTGGATTATCTTCGAGATTTGCGACGTGCGTATCCCGAGGATGATCTGAGAGAATTGGAGGGTATGAATGCTGATTATCTAAGTGTGGCAGTGTACGCTTTGAGCAGATGCTTTACCCGCCCTGACACCTTGGTGGAAGACAACGATTGCATGATGGATCCATTGAAACAACCGCCTCTGTCCCCCCGCCATCAAGGGTCCAAAAAACTCACCACCAATGGCAATGGTAGTCTTGTCATGCCGAGCATGGCTGTCATCAACCACGAAATTCTCTATGAGGAAAATCCTAACATGGCAGAGGATGACGAGGATCAAAAGAAGGACGACACTGATGAAGCGGATCCGTACACATGGTATGATTATGATGACATGCATCCATCCAATGTTCATCGGTTTTTCCCCTTGGCAGGTTTGGCCAGTGGTCCCAGTCTCAGAGGGCCTTTGACTCTGGGAGAACTCACAGCTGCTGGTCTTGCAGGTCTAGGAGCCCGTAGTCGACTGGATGCCGAGAAGGACATGATCCAAAGTCCTCTCTTTGAACAGTTTGTTCAGGCTGTCAAGTCAAAGGGATTCTTCATGGACCCAGATAATGATACTCCATTGGTTGACCCGGAAGAGGAGCGCCAGAGGGTTATCCGACAGCAGAAAAACTATGATGAGCGCTTCCGGAAGGTGGTGGCAAAATTCCGAACCAAGCTTGCTGTCAAGGCAGAAGCTCCGGCCAAACCAGGGACACCCCTTAGCGCGAGTAGCACAGGAACAAGTCCCATGCGGTCGGCAAATTGGTTGGCATTGACCTCCGCTGATCGTCAGAGACGTCGTCGCGAACATGCATTGGAACAATCGCGCTGGAGGAAAAATGGAGCCCCCCCGACACCCAATCGTCTCGCATATAGTCCTCGAGGAGGAGGAAAAGGCTTTGGCGTCACGACGCCGGAACGTGCCACTGACGGGGGACAAGAATGCTCCACGCCTCGATCGCAATTGGACCATCCCGTGGATCTGGAACAAGCAGAGCGAGCCAAGGCCGAAGGAAATGTATACATGCAGAAGAAACTATATCCTCAAGCCGTGCAAAGTTACACGCAAGCATTGAAAATCAGCCCCAATGGTCCTCATAGTCATGTCTATTTCTCCAACCGTGCTGCCGCCCTCTTGAGCATGAAAAAGTTTGGCGAAGCTATCTTGGATTCCGAGCGCTCCTTGGCCCTCAAACCGGACTACGGCAAAGCCCACGCCCGATTGGGACTGGCCCACTTTTTGAGCGGAAGCTACCGACAAGCCATGGAAGCCTACACCGTGTCGCTCAAATACGACCCCAACAATGCCAGCAGCAAATCCTACCTAGAAAAGGCCGCTAAGCGATTGGCAGAAGGAGGCTCGTCCAGTCATCAAGGGCCCATTCAAAGTTCTTTTAGCTTGGTCAGTGAATGGGAGTCCAGTCAACGACAACATCACCATCAACAACAACCATCATCTTCTTCCTCTCTTCCAACTTCCCATCAGCATCAAGGCGGAGGAGGTTCCGTCACTTCCGCTTCCCATCCAGACGGTGATGATCGATCAAAACAAGAACTACAACGAGACGCAGAAAAGTTCAAGGCAAAGGGCAATGCTTTCATGGCTCACAGGGAATACACGTTGGCTTTGGAGGCATACACATCGGCCATTCAGTGCTCTCCCAATGGACCGCAGTCCCATGTGTACTATTCGAACCGAGCAGCTGCTCTCTGTTATCTGGAGCGCTACCGGGACGCCATTGCCGATTCCGAAAAGAGCTTGGAGCTGAGTCCAACTTATGGAAAGGCTCACGCAAGGTTGGGTCTTAGTCGCTTCTTCCTGCAAGACTATGCTGGAGCTGTTGCCGCATACACCGCGGCGCTGCAGCATGATCCTGACAACGCTGCATCCAAGTCGTACTTGGCCAAAGCAAAGGCCAAGTTGGAAGGACGAAGCAGTCGCCCCAGCAGTCGCACTTCCTCCCCCGCCCCATCGATGTCTAGTCGTCGACGTCCACCTTCCACTTCAAACTAGTAAAATGAACTCAATCAAGTCATAATAATAAACCCTCCAATCCTCACAAGAATAGAGAAGACAACGAGGCGGGGGGCCCAAAGAAGCGTCCAACACTTCCCTTTTCAACTCTTCCTCTGCGGGAACTTCACAAAACTGTACCGGACTCGAGTGAGGGTCGTGTCAGACAGAGCATTGGTAGAAAGACACAGCTCTACCACTAGCACTAGTAGGCAACAACTACCACAAGTATTCTAGCTATTTATTCCATACTTGCCACAGTAATGAGAGCAGTACATGTAAAATCCCTCCTTTTTTCTACTAGACTACGGTACGTGCTACTATGCATAGAGTTGCATAGTAGTTTGCAATTAATTCTTGAGCTCGTCTGAATAGCTACATGTAGTCTAGATCTACCGTACGTACTGGTACGATGTACCGGTACCAGGAGGATCCGCTGGTAAATAGCCGTTGTACTCGGGTCAGAAATGCCGGCAGAGCTGCGTCAAGCCGAACCTTGGGATTTTGAGGAGAGGGTTCAAAATAAATGAACAGAGGGTTCAAAAAGGATCGAGAGGTGACAGAGAACATAAACCAAGATGGCCGAAGTGGAGCATCCTCCGCCGACGCCCTTTGGCGCTCGGACAGAACAAGAAAACGTGGATCCTGGCAGTGTTAGTATGAATCTAAGAGATGCCTTCCTGGCTGGGACTGGTCAGTGTCAGAGCATATTGAATGAAGTGATTGAAAAAGACGAAGTGTTGCCGTTGGAGATATTCGAGAGCATGGAGCGAGACATGACCGAACTGCTTTGGCAGGGATACTTCAGGATGAAGAATGGACAAGCGCTAGTAGACGGCGGATCGAATCGAAACCGTGACTGTCTGACGCCTCAAGAGTACTACTCTAGCGGAACAGCCATGTTGCTGGCTGGTTTGTTTCAGTTGGCCAGACCAAGAGTTGTCATTGAAACTCTTCGCCATTGTTTGGACGCCAGCGAAATGGACAAAACCATGCTGAGTCTGGTGTTGGACCTACGACGAGGGCATCCTGGATTGAAGCTGGAGACTTGGGAAAATGCATTTGGTTTTGTCTCCACTATTCAGTCCAACGTGACACAGCAGCAGAAAGAATGGATACGCCGCAGCCGACAACTTGGGATAAAGCCCACGACGAAAGAATCTCTCGAAGCGATGTGGATTATTCCTTTTTCATATATTGTTGGTTGGATTTTCTTCCACATCTGGCGCAAGAACCGCGAAGCGTCTACGCAATCCTTCACGGGCTCCTGGGATGCTGACATTCGCCCAGGGATCGACAAAATTCTGCGCGTCGCATTTCCAAGAATGCGGTCCCAAGAGTACATGGAAGCAGGTCTCTTACTCCTCCAGGTTGACTTGCTGAAGGTCATGCCAAATGAGACACCGCAAGTTGTGTGTATCGAGCAAATTGTCAAGGGGCTGCAGAACTCGTAAGTTTCGCGTTCTGAGCTTTTCCTCTTGGAATGAAATGAAGAATCAATCAATCCTTTCTAATGCCTCTTTCTTTTCGCTTACCAATATTTCCCCAACTATTGAAACAGGAGCGTGTTGAAGCTCTTGGTTACAGCCACAGCATTGCCAAGCTTCACGCTATTCGCAGCTTGTGCTGACAAAGTCTTGGGCAGATTAGACTTTGACGAGCACAGCAGGGTTGCAGCATCAAGCACAAAGTTGATGCGAAGGGAGGCTGCCGCTCATTATTTGTCAAAACTGAAGGCTGCGAGACCAGATCCAGAAAAACCCGGAGAGTCCCGTCTCAGCTTGACGGCCTCCAACAACGCAACAAACGAGGATTCGCAGACGCAGTCTCATCGTGAGGCTTTGCTGTCAAATGAGTTTCCACTCCTCGTCTATATTGACACGCTACTGGTGAACGATCGCGTCGAAGACGCTATTGATATTGTTTCGGATATGGAACTTTGTCCGCGGTCGGTACTAACCGAAAATGGCGTAGTCGATGCATGGTGCAAAGTGTTCGAATTCCTTGTCGTCAGCGGTGTAGCATTTCTGGATGGCGTGCCCGGAGGGAGGCCCGAGTACACGAACAACCGCAAAATTCTTCTGGAAAAGCTTGTTGGCGCAGTCGGACACGTGGGCTGGAACTATATTCTGGATGCCTACTTGGAAATCCTGAACGAGGTTGCTGAACTACCAGTTGGACTGAGCAGCCGAGAAGAGCAGATTTATGTTCAGCGTGCGTGTCATCAAACCGTCTTGCGAATTCTACAGCAAAAGCACAACGACGAACAAGGGTTGACAGTGTTTCTGTCCGAGTATTGGAAGCATGCTGTAACCATTGAATGGAAGCATCGGGGTTCGTGGCCTTTACTCTTGTCATCGTCGTCGGCCAAAGAACGCAAGGAGTGGGCTGTGGAGCTCCTTGGCGAAAACAATGAAGTTCCCGAGTCACTGAAACTGAACCACGATGGGTTGCTCTTACCTGATGTCGCAGGTTTGCTCAAGCGAAAAGAAGAACCCAAAGAAGTAGCTTGTACCAAGACCATCATGACCTCAGCACCGGATGGGAACACCACGGAGACCAGACATGAATATGAAGTAGGGGCTGTTGACATCGAGATCGATGGAGGCAATGATGAGGTCACCAATGTTCAGGATTCTGGCGATGAAGATCAAGTCTCGAACAAAGCAAATGATAATGCTGCTGACGCCATTGAGCTCGAAGATGACGAAGATATGGATGTCGAGGGAGGCCAAGAGGATGATGACATGGGTGGAGACGACGACGAGGAACGAAGCGGCAGTGGAGAAGTTGTTGCTGGGGAGCCTTTGAATGAGAATCTGGTGGAAATCGATGACGACAGCGACGACGAGGAGGATGTTGCTGCTACAATTGCAAGTATCGTTGGGCCAAAAGGAGAGGATGGAGATGGCAATGATTCGGACGGCACTGTCGATGACGATTACAACGTGGAGCAGATTCTGTCTGACCACTCAAATGAACGGCCAGATGGCGATGGCGATAGCGACAACGAGAGGGAGGAAGAAGAACTATCTCACCACGATGATCCCGAAGAAAACCAAGGCGCAGAGCTGCCAGATTCGGGACCCGAAGTGGTGGACATGCTGGATGACTCTGACGAGGATGACGAAGAAGAAGCGGAAGTCGAACCGTACGAGGACGCTCGATTGGAAGACGCAGAAGCAGAAGTCTATGATGAAGACGCAGAGGATGCGAAGGGAGACAACGATGATGTGCACGACGTTGACATGGACATGGACGAAGCGGGCAGTCAAACTGGATACGAACCAGAGGACACCCATGGGTTCACTGAAGAAGAAGTATCAGAAGCTTTCCACACGGAAGACGAGGAGGAAGAAAAACTGGAGTCAACGGTGCAGCAGCCCGTTATTGACAGCAAAGAATCTGAGGAAGCGCCCGAGCCTGTCAAGAGACCCCACGCATCTCTTGAGCCTCATACCCTTAGTGATATGGATTACGCCGACGAGCATACAACGGAGCAGAGCGGTCAAGAGGAAGATCCAGGTGCGGAATCTTCTGAATTGGACGAAGCAGATGGTGTGCCAGCTCATTTTGACGCGCCCAAGTCGACGGAAAAGGCAAGCGAAGGTGGAACGCTGAATGAAGGAGGCACGTTGATGGACTTTGCCCGGCGTGCTCAGGTCCAAATCGCGGAAATTGAGACCACTACTACAACTGGAAGTTCCCGGCCATGGCACTGGACCCAGAATTCCCTAGCACAGTTGGAGCCACCAACAGGTGATCCTTCCCACCAGGCTCCGCAAGATGATGGGTCACTTCAAGCGTCGGAAACTGACGAGTTGGAAACACCGGCCAAGGTGGTTGTCGACCATGTACCGGCGGATGGAACTGGGGCCGACCCCGATGGTGTCAAGCTCGAAAGCGAGACTCCTGCGTCTCGTTTCCAGCAAGCATCAGTGATGAGCTTTGCAGGCACAAGCGCTGCTGTTGGTTCGTTGAGCCTAGCCGACTCCGCAAACTACGAACCAAGTGACGAAGAGGACAACGGTGCCAAATCCGCGGAGAAAGTTCTGGTTGACTGCGTACCGGGAGCCTTTGGATCACCCAACAAAGATCAGGATGATGAAGCCGTAGCAGCAACGGACGATGATGATAAGAAGCCAGCTGCCGTAACTCGTGAAACGTTTGGTATCAAGGAATCACAAGACGAGGAAATGAAGCAGGCAACGGACGAGAAGCCTGTTGACGATACTGCTGTTGTGGCAATGGAGGTCGACGAGGAATCTTCGAAGCTGCCGTCACAAGACAAGGAAGTGAATCAGGCAACGGACGAGAAACCTGTGGACGATACTGCTGTTGTGGCAATGGAGGTCGAAGCAACAACAATTGAACGCGGCGATGTAGACGAAACGTCTACGGTAGAGCAGAAAGAGATCCAGTCTACCGATACAGTTCCTGGCGACCATGAGGTGGAGGAGGATGCAGAAGACCACAAAGACCCTGTTCCTGCAGCAGAGCCGACTTGTGAAGATAGTGATAATGATGTCGCCGCTGCAGAGACAGGAGAAGGCGAAGATGAAGATCTTGCTAATGCAGAACCATCGAGTGGTGACGTTGCAGCTGACGAGCTCGTCACTTCAGAAGCAGTCAATGCAGACGAAGTGCCTGTTGAAGGCAAAACGTCGTCAATCGAAGAGCAGGAAGCGGTCCCCGTCAACCAGGATGAGATCATGGAAGATAAAATCGACGAAAGAGAGCAGCAAGAATCCGGCGACAACGAAACAAAGGGGGATGATGGGACGCTGACTGCAGAGCAGCAAGAGGTTTCCGACCCAGTCAGCCAGGACGAGGATGTCGTTGAAGACAAACTTTCCAACGAGGAGAACAAAGATTCTTCCACCGCTGAACCTGTTGAGCAGAAAGACCCTCCAGCTGCTGAAGTCGGAGACGACAGTCAATCAGTTGAAGACCCTTCATCCACCGCTGAACCTGTTGAGCAGAATGACCCCCCTGCTGCTGAAGTCGGAGACGACAGTCAATCAGTTGAAGACCCTTCATCCACCGCTGAACGTGTTGAGCAGAAAGACCCTCCAGCTGCTGAAGTCGGAGACGACAGTGCACCACTAGGAACAAACAGAGAGACATCTGGCACTGGGCAGGATTCCAACAATTTGCAACCAAATTCGACCATCCCCGAAACGCCAGCGTCGCCCGCTGATGGGCCGGCAACGGAAGCAGAAGGAAGCGAAGTTGTCTCGGAACGCAATCAAATGGAAGCAACCGAGGAACCCAGTGTGCAAGATGCACCAATGGCATTGGATGCTGAGAACGACGAGCGTGAGCAGAGCAATGTTGTCGTGACTCAAGATTCAATGGAAGATGCAGAGAAGGCTGAAATCGAAACAACACCATCAGAACAAGTTTCTGGGGCCGAGGCTGCCGAAGTGGAAATTCTCTCCGAAGAGGCGGATGTGGCGGAAAGAGATCCACCGACAGCAAATGCGAAAGATGGTGATATCGATAACGATGATGAAGTAGGGGAGATGGATGTGGACAACGGCAGTGTCTCTCAGAATCATGGGGAGCCCGAGCGTGGAGATGATGATGATGTGGAAGAAGATTCGTCGGCAAGAGCCGACAAGGACAACTCCGCCTCAACAGTAGAAGCAACACAAGAAGCTGGTGAGCAATCCGACGAGTCGTCGCCAGCCAAGAAGGAAGAGACTACTGCGACATCCAAGGCCGATCCAGCCGGGGAGAAGGATTCTGATGACGATTCAGTAGAGGAAGGAGCGGGCGAACGAGACCCCAACTACAATGCGCCCAGTGATGCCCCTGCTGCTGATGAGAGTAAGGGTGATGATGATGCAATGGATGTCGATGTTGCGCCGGTGGAAGGTACGTCAACACGAGGCGAACCAGACCCAAGCGATGCCCCTGCTGCTGGTGAGATCCGCAGTGATGACGGCCACGGCAACAACAAATCGACATCCCGACGTGACCCACCCGACGGAGCCGAAGAATCAGTGTATTTAGTCGAGCAAGAGGTTGCGAAAACAAAGGAGACGGACGCTGAAAAAGCACTCCCTGATGATGGAGGGGAGGATATGAATGCAACCCGTGACGTCGAGGAAGCTGACACCGAGCAACCGGTTGCGGACAACGAAGCAAACGCCGCTGACGTTGTTGATATTGATGAAATCGAAGCTGAACATACAAAGCATAAGTCAGTCGACGCGAAAGAGCAAGAGATTGACGAACAAGCCCCAACGGACAACGAAGCAAACACCGCGGAAACTGAAGGTATGCAGGAGAAGGAAAGTGACAAACCAACAGAGGACGAAGGCCAAAAGGAGGAACAAGAAGATCCTGAAAGCTCACCTTTGAACAAAGATCGTACAATTGCTGATTTGGCTGCGAGTCCTGAAAAGCCTGGTGCAGCTCATGCTACGCCTTCAATGCAACTGAAGAGGGGCGATACGGTCGACTCTACCAACACGCTTCGGGGAAAGCAAATTCACGTGCCTGTTCTTGGTGTTGCCTCGCCAATGTCTTCCGTTGCCACCAGTGCGGATGGGAGTTCGATGCGGTCTCCTCCAAGGCTGCCATCTGGATTTGGTCCCCATGATGCAAATGCGGAGGCACCTGAAGAAAAGCAAAGCTCAGACGTACCCCACACGGCGAAGAAGAGTAATCGCACTCAGTTGCGCGTGGACAGTCAGCACGATGAAGAGAACTCTGTGGCAAAGGAGGCCGCCGGCTCGTCAACGCCGAAACAAGACCCACCTGAGCTTGGCAATGACGAAGAGCTCCCAGCTGATGAATCCGAACAAGAAGTCGAGACGGAGAAACCCGAAACGAAAACGAGCTCTAAAGATGAGGTCAAGTCGGAAAAGGACGATGCAAGCGCCAAAATGGAAATCGAAACGGACGCAAAACCTCGCGAAGCGGGACGGCACAGGGCTGAGTCTGTGAGTGATTTAGAATCAGATGCAGCAGGTAGTGATGCAGAGAGCAGTTTGCAAGAAGACGACGACCCACCAACCACGCGTAAAGCAGCAGCGAGATCAACACGTTCCAAGAAAAATGACCCGGCACGAAAAGGAACCAGATCGGCCAAACGATTCCGCAAAATCAGCGAGGGAAAGGAACCGGATAGCCCTGGGGAAGACGAGAGTGAAGAGAAACCGCCTTCTCGTCCCAAACGCAAACAGATCAGCGAAGAAAAAACGCGGGAGAAATCAGATGATGAAGGCCCTTCGACAACACGAGCAACCCCTCAGGATGCACCGGGCATGCGCCGCACAACCAGGGCACGCGGGAAAACTGCCAAGGCCGACAACGCTGAGACTGAAGGCGACGAGCAGAGTGTCGCTAGGCGTTCGAAAAGGACACGACGCACAGCAAAGGCAGAAGAGGCGAAAGAAGATGATGAGGACGAAGGCAGCATTGTGGCTTCCACGACCAGCCGGGGCTCACGCACTCGTCGCATGTCTCAACGCACAGCAAAGGCAGAAACCAAAGATGAGGATGATGACGACGACGAAGGCAGCATTGCGGCTTCCATGACCAGCCGGGGCTCACGTACTCGTCGCATTTCTCGACGCACAGCAAAGACAGAAACCAAAGATGAGGATGACGACGACGAAGGCAGCATTGTGGCTTCCACGACCAGCCGGGGCTCACGTACTCGTCGCATTTCTCGACGCACAGCAAAGGCAGAAACCGAAGATGAGGATGATGTTAGCGTTGCAGCTTCGGCTACAGGAAGCCGTCGAGCAGCACGAGAAGTAAGGCAAAGTCAAAAGGTGACGAAGATGAAGTTAGCGTTGCAGCTTCGGCTACAGGAAGCCGTCGATCCGCGAGAAGTAAGGCAAAGTCAAAAGGAGACGAAGATGAAGTGAGTGTTGCAGATTCTGCTGCAGGAAGCCGTCGATCCACGAGAAGCAAGGCAAAGGCCAAAGGAGAAGAAGGTGAAGTTAGCGTTGCAGCTTCGGCTACAGGAAGCCGCCGAGCCACGAGAAGCAAGGCAAAGTCGTCTGAGGATGACGAAGGCAGCGTTGCCAGCAGGAGCACGCGGAGGTCAGCAAAGAAAGACAAGGAAGAGCCGCAGACAACACAACGTCCTACACGTTCCCGGAAGCGCACAGATGGCGACGATGAGGATGGAGATGATGGATCCGTCACGTCGAAGGGCTCCTCCGCTTCCAGGAAGAAACGGGCAAAGGCAGCGGCAAGTTCGAACGCCACCGATACGTTGGCCCCCATCCCCGAGGACAACCCCTTGACGAGCCCTACCAAACCCAAACCCAAAACAGGTATTAAGCGGAAAACCGAGGAGTCCAAGACAAAAACGAAATCCCGTGGTAAGACGGCTCCAGCAGCGACGGCAGATTCAGATGATGACTCGGATGACGATGACGAACCAATCGCCGTGATTAAACGAAGAAAGGCCGAAAGCGACACAGAGAGCGAAAAGTCGGCACGAAAGCCAAAAGCCACCACTAGGACCCGCGCGAAAGCAGCGACCAAAGCTGACAAAGAGACTACTGGGACTCCCGCGTCGGCTGCGTCGCGACGCAGCAAAAGGACTACGCGCCAGACGAAGAAATAAATTTTGATTTCTAGTAGCATAATATGGGAAAACGACTCGACTCAAGAACAACTACAGTAACTGAGTTTCTTCGTTCTCTTTGTCCACTTCGCTCAAAAGACTCTTTGTGGTTGCCTCCTCATCAACTTCTTCAATTGAGTGCTTCCACTGCTCTCGAGCCTTGCCCACTCACCCACCCCTGAAAGTGCAAATACCGGTACTAGCTAGTACCTGGACCCGGTACTGGTACGTGATGTAAAGGTTGATGACGATGTGGACGCTCCAGCAAACAAATTTCATTCACTGGTTTGAGCCATTCCCGGTCTGAGAAAGTGCAACGTCACAACGTCACAGAAGCAAAGATACCCTCGACGTCGTCCGCCCCTTGACGTCCAAGAATGATTTGGTTGCGTTTTGTTGATGGCTCCGCTGTTGCAGCCATCAACATAAAAGATTCCGTGGCACTCCTGTAATCGTTGGTGTAGGCACCAAAGAATAGAATCATTCCAACACACCATCTTCTCACAATCTCTGTGTGTCCAAGGAAAAATAGAATACAAATAATTTTCCAAGATGAAGTTTGCTATCTCCCTGTTGAAAATTGCTGCCTTGGCGACGACGGTGTCGGCTTTCACCTCCCAAAACTCTTTTTTGGGCAGGGCGGTGAGGTACGAATGTGCGAGGTGACCGAGAACGATGGTGACGGATGCAACCCTGAAAATTTCTTTCTTACTTTCTCTTTTCTCTCTCTACTTTTCTCCTATTATGTGTTTCTTTGACACTCAGGCCTGCCGTGAGCACCCCAGCTCGTTCGTCCTCCAACTCTGAACTCTGCATGAAATACACGTTGGTGTTGGTTCGTCACGGAGAATCCACTTGGAACAACGAAAATAAATTCACTGGCTGGTATGACTGTCCTCTTTCCGAGAAGGGAGAGGGAGAAGCCCGAGAGGGTGGACGCCTCTTGAAGGAACAAGGGTTCACTTTTGACAAAGCCTACACTTCCACTTTGAAGCGTGCCATCAAGACCCTTTGGTTGTGCTTGGAAGAATTGGATTTGATGTACATTCCTATTATCAACAACTGGAGGTAGGTTCCTTGTTTTTTGAACTTGCAGCGCAAAACACATTATTGCGATTTTCTGTCTCAACTTAGATTGGCTTTCTTTGGTGCATTGATAAAGGTTGAATGAACGCCACTATGGTGAGTTGAAATCGCGACTAAACAAATTGAAAAAGTCTTTCCTGCATATTAATTAACTCTCCAACTGAAATGAACAACCTACTTATTAAACAGGGGGACTCCAGGGACTCAACAAACAGGAAACCGTGGATAAACATGGAAAGGACCAAGTCTTGATCTGGAGACGTTCCTACGATATTCCCCCTCCTCCTTGTGAGGAAAGCTCGGTGCACTACCCTGGAAATGATCCAATGTACAGACTGGTAGCTAATGAAGATCTTCCTTTCACCGAATCATTGAAAATGACTGAAGAGCGTTTCTTGGTCGAGTGGAGCGCTATTTTGGCTCCTGAAATCTTGCACGGTGAAAAGCTTTTGATCGCTGCGCACGGAAACACCCTTCGCGCCCTGGTGAAGCACTTGGATGACATTAGCGCCGACGAAATTTGTGAATTGAACATTCCTACTGGTGTTCCTCTGGTCTACGAACTGGACGAAAACTTGAAGCCTATCCCACACCCAGATGCTATTGCTCCTCTCAAGGGACGTTACCTTGGCAACCAAGCCGCTATCAAGGAACGAATTGGAGCCGTGGCAGCCCAGACCAAATAGAGTGCATCAATCCGAGCCTTTAGGCTGGTGGCAGTTGGCAGTTCACCCAAAGTCAATAGGGCTCAAAATACGTAGCAGTAACTGGAGCTAACTACTTCTCGAGCCGTTTCAACAATACCTCTACTATGATCTACTAAATAGGCTGGAGCAGGCAGACCAGAGCTACTAGTACTGTGGTTTCGATGAACGTTCTGCCGTGCATGTTGCTTGTGCATTCCTCTGGCTCCTGGAAGAGATCTGCTGAGGACTTCCACCGAAAGTTGCGACAAGCCCGTGCGTGTTTCTTGTGCGCTCCTATCCTCTGGCTGGCTGCAATGCAGAGAGCCAAAAGCGAGAAAGAGATCTGCCGACTTCCAAAAGTTGGGAAAGCCGCTCGAGCAGCTTGGCTTGGAATGCGTTAGAACTTGCCATTCATCGTGTGCATCTTTGATGATACAGGTAGCCTGGGTTGTTGGGGTACGGACGACTGTGGATGTGTCCTCTTGAGCTCTTGAGTCTTCTCTCGGCCGCCAAGACATGTAAAACCGAGCTTTAGTCCTCTCATGATTGACCTCAGAGCTGGGGCGTATCCGGTACCCGTGCATGCTCTGCCGTACCAATACTGTAGCACTCGTACAATGGTACCGGTACCAGCGGCCAGTGGCGAAGACAATTGAGTCATTATTGTAGTTCCCTTTCTGTCACCAGGGATGAATTCTACTGAGTTTCTACTGAGTCTCTACTGAGTCATTGATAGTTGTATTCGGATGAATGTCTTCTCATAATTCCTTATTCACTGGAGGACTTCATTCAGCGCAATGACTTTTCCTCAGTCAAAAAGTTGCTTGAGCCAACAACCCTTCTCAACAAGTCCGCCTCGACCACATCAACCTTCTCGACAATCGACTACCGAGTACGAGCGTTGTCCCCGGGCCATTGCATTGATCGCCCAAGCTCCGTTTGCCCACTGGCACACAATTCATTTGTATTCCATTCCATCGACTTCGCCGCCGGTTCCATCCGCTTAGTCCTTTTCGCTTGAGAAGTTTGTCGCGTTTGGAACACACAGGACCTACTAGCTAGTGCAGCAGCTACCGTATTCCAGCCATCATCCATCAATAGTCAAGGTCCCTTTCTCATAATCTACATCCACAAAAACACAGCAATACAAACCATTCCAAGGAACCCAGCAACAAATACTCATCTCACACACATCACAAATAAATAAATCTGCAGAAAAATGGGTCGCATCACCATCTTCGCTTTGGACGAATGTCCTCATTGCCAACGCGCCAAGGGTGCTTTCAAAGAACGAGGAATCCCTTACACCGAGATCAGTCTCTCGTCCCATCCACACCGCAGAACAGACATGTTGGCATTGAGCGACCGGCTGACTGTGCCTCAGATCTTTTTGAATGAAAAACACATTGGAGGGGCTGATGACACACTCGAGCTCTTGAAGGAATGGGACAACAACTGCAATGGCGATCCGACCTCGGTCACAGATGACAACGAGACATCATTGACTCCTCTGCAGCGCTACACGGCAACCATTGCATCACAGCCTGATCCTTCCGACGAACGTCTCCGTATTTCAACGGAACCACCGGTTGTCGTCAAGCCACCCCCGCCTCGTCTCGAGTCTGACAAAATCGAGCTCCCCAATGGAACATTCATGAGTGTCTTGGAGGTCACGGAAAAATTGAAACAGTGCCTTCCTCATGACGACATGCCGTATCTCATGAAGATTTACACCAATTGCTTCACTGGAGCTGCGGCCGTCAAGGCAATGACAAAGTCTTTTGACGATTGTTCTGTCGAAAAAGCCGTGGCTTTCGGGAAACGATTACAAGAGCGACAAATGCTGCACCATGTGGTCTACGATCATGACTTTGAAGATACGGGCGATTACTACTTTCGCTTGCAGTGCCATCAGCAGCCCGATATCCTCAACAGCTATCGCATTTGGACACAACCCGCGGACGAGGATGTCGTCGCCTTGATTACACGGCTCAAGAAACTACTCGGAAAGGTCGAGAGCAGTGTCACCAACTCACAGGGTCTAGTGGATTACAAGGCCGCTTGCAATCACGAGCTCTTTCCCGTGTTCGAAGAAGCATTCTGTGAATTGCAAACCGTGGACCTCTCCAAGTTGGATCGTACAACAAAGGTGGCATTCGCCATCAATCTGTACAATGTGGCAATTAAATTTGCCTTTATGAAGGTCGGCATTGGGTCATCCAGTATGAGCCGGTCTGCCTTCTTCACCACAATCAAATTCAATGTGGGAGGACACTTGTATTCATTTCAGGATTTGGAGAATGGTATTCTTCGGGGCAATGCTCGAGCCCCCTACGCCTTGTCCACGCCCATCTCCAAGTCTGATCCTCGTCACGCCTTTGTCCTCAAGCCAGAGGATGTGGACTGCAGGATTCACTTCGCCTTAAATTGCGGCGCTACGTCGTGCCCTCCAGTGAAAAGCTTTACAGCAGAAGGGATTGAAGAAGAACTGCGCATTGTGGCAGAAGCTTTTTGCGAAGACGACAGCAATGTTCGGGTGGATACGATCCACCGCAAAATCTACTTGAACAAGATTTTGAGCTGGTACATGGTGGACTTTGCCAGCAGTGAGGAGGAGCTGCCACACAAAGTTGTGGAATTTTTGCGTGGCTCCAAGAAGATCCAATTGCAAAATATGCTCATGGTGGAGAGTTCCAAGGGAGTTTCGGTCAAGTTCATGAACTATGATTGGTCCACCAATGCCTGTGATGCTTTGGCGTTTGATGCTGGCAACTTGAAACCAGATTACTACAGTGTCAATGCCGCAGCCAAGGCCATTTGGTAACACTTATTTACTTTTCCTGGGCCATCACAAAAACGCAAACACACACGGTGCAACGGGAACTGCTTTTGTTATTTTCATGTCCACATCAGATGATACATACATTCATTCATTCATTAACCACTAAAAGGAAACCGGTCTTCCAAATCTTATCAAGCTTGTACAAGCTACCGGTAGCTAGAGTACAGTGTACTGTAGCCGAAGAGAGTTCCGCCGTGTGCAACATACGTTCTCTTCATGAGAATGAAGGGAACGTGACCGAAGGGACTGCCAAAACCATTTGCACCCCAGCTTAGCAGGCTAAATCCAAAACTGCCTGGGAAAAATCTAAAGAAATCGTTTTTCGAGATGGGATCAGCCGAGCCGCAAAGCCAACAAACTCTCTGGCGGTCATATCGCTGCATCTGACCATGGGACGCATCACTGTGTTTGCTCTGGAGGAATGCCCTCATTGCAGGAGGGCCAAAAGCGCTCTGAAAGAGCGTTCAATTCCCTACGTTGAGGTCTCCTTGACGACTCACCCCAATCGCCGGTCTGACATGATTAGTCTCAGCGATAGACTTTCTGTGCCTCAGGTATTCTTCAACGAACAGCACGTTGGTGGTGCTGACGACACGCTCCAGCTATTGGCCGAGTGGGACAAGGACACATCAAAGACTCCTCAACAGAAATACCAAGACGAGATTGCTGCCCAGCCGGATCCTGCAGATGCCAGATTGAAGGAATCCACGGATCCTCCCGTGGTACCCAAGGAACCACTACCACGAGATGCAGCGGATAATATCCAGTTGCCTGATGGATCTACTATTACTGTCTTGGATCTGGTCGAGAAGAAATTAAAGCCAATCTTGTCGGGCCAACGAAAATCTACCCTGTTTTTGACAACCTACAAACACACCTTTACCGGTGCCGAGGCAGTCCAGGCACTCGCCAAAGAATTCAATTGCAAGGAAACGGAGGCTGTGGATTTTGGAAAAGTTTTGATGGAACGAGAAATCATCCAGCCGGTAGGAGGACATGCCAAGGAATTCAAAGAGTCACCCACTCATTTGCTGCGACTGCAATGCTACCATACGCCCCACATTTTGAATTCGTATCGCGTCTGGAACACACGGGTCGATCCAGATGCCATGGCAGTCATTACTCGTCTCAAAAAGCTGTTGGGAAAGGTGGAATCTGCAGTGACAAACGACGAAGGATTGGTACACTACATTCAGGCGACGCAGCATGAACACTATCCCATCTTTGAAGAAGCAGTCTGCGAGCTTCAGGGCATGGACTTGGCAAAGCTGGATCGCAATGCTATGATTGCTTTTGGAATCAATGCCTATAATGTGTTCATCAAGTATGCGTTTATAAAGGTCCGTCATCGCGACATCTCATCTAGCAAAGGCGTCAATGCTGGCGAAGCTATGAAATCTTACTTCCTTCTTGTATTCGTGGCCAGGTTGGAATCTACAACGATCCCTTTGCGTTGTTGGCCTACTTTTTCCAAATCAAATTCGATATTGGTGGTCACCTCTTTGGGTTTCACGATCTAGAAAGCGGGATACTGCGAGGTACGATGGGTTGGTTGCTGTTTTCTTTGGAAGCCTTTTCGTGATCTAACTGATGTAAAATTGCAGGCAATCGCAATGCTCCCTATGCCCTGTCTCCTCCCATTCCCAAGAACGATCCTCGGTTGGCATTCATGGTGCAAGATGTGGACAATCGCATCCATTTCGGCCTCAATTGCGGAGCGCGCAGTTGTCCCCCAGGGTGAGTTGCATTCAAGTTTGTCCTATCCTTCTGATTATACTGAGCTCATCATCCATCCTATTCTCCTCATCTGAAGTTTGTCATATCCTCCGGATTATTGTGAGCTTATCATCATCTATCCTATTCTTCTCACCTTGTATCTTTCATGATGTAGTGAAGAGCTTCACGGCCGAAGGTATTGAAGAAGAATTGAGGATTGTGGCAATGTCGTTTGCTGAAGATGACGACAACGTGCATGTGGACAGTGACAAGCGCATCTTGAGCTTCTCACAGATTATCAATTGGTACCGAATAGATTTTGCTCCCTCCAACAAGGAGCTTCCGCAGACCATCGTCCAATTCTTGAGAGGTGACAAGAAGGACAAGCTACAGGATATGATTGATGATGGCAAGCGCATCAAGATCAAGTTCTTGCCGTATGATTGGACAACAAACGCCCAAAAAGATGGCTTTCTGCCATTCAAAAAAGCCAACATACAGTAGATAGCTTTATTAGGTTAGATTACAGCAAATAGGATGAGTAGCCAGCTCTACATCTGCAAGGTCGTAGGTCGGGCAAGAGGTTGATTCTCCCTGGGCTTTGGCTAGATCACCGAGACGAGCTCATGTACATGTAGTCAAATCTGGATAAAACAGCCCATGGGGATGGCAATGCAAGGTGGAATCGAATCAATCTGTAGCCTAGCTAGACTATTAGTAGCTTGCTCGACTCGACTCGACTCTGGTGGGTGGTACCTGGTACCATGTACTCTACTCACCTCTGAAAGCAGGCCGCCTCGTCCTTGGGAAGGATGCAGGAAAAGGGTTCTGGAAATGAATCGATTCGATTCGAATCAGCTATCAAATCTCAATCGAACGGTACTGGTACTACCGCGCTGTGTATGTGCGAATGTGCGAATAGGAATGACTGAAGAGCTCTGAAGAGGTGATACGAACGCATCATTAGTTAATGCGATCGTACAAGGTACAATGAGGATTTAAAGGATCTAGTCAGAGATTCGATCAATAAACCTCAAAGTCTCTATTGAACCATGATTGGGAAGCCCAATGACCTTATTAAGCTTTTTGTGATATAAAGAATAATCCATGGGTTCTTCTTGTTCAAAAAGTAGCGATTCTACTGCGCCCTGGGTCATTGACAGCAACAAGGAGATTTAATAGTCGTGGCTTTACTCCAGTGGAAAATAAATATACTATTTACTGGTACACTGGTACTATTAATAGTGCTCAGTACTCTATAGAGTACCGGTACTCCAGTACACGAGAACTCCTGGGACTCCCACTCAGTAGTTATTAATACATGTAATTCTTAATACTAGAGAAGTACCTGGTTACCTGGTACCAGGTAGAGGCCGGCCTAGCCATACATGTAGCTACAAATGTAGCTACAAGTCCGTAGCAAGCCAATAATATGAAGGCGCGATACCGCTACAATGTACACGTAGTACTACTAGCTAGTAAACGATAAGGGCATTCCCGGCGAGATTGGACATCTTTGTCGCGGTACATGCGCTACTATGCATAGTACATACCGGTACGTACATATATGTCATCCGTGGATTAGCTACTACAGTATGACTTGTAGTACATACATGCACCACTGCACCGCATGCATCTTCCATCAGCGATTGGTACCAAGCACAGCAACAGCAACACTGCTCAAGCAGACAAAAATCACCCGCAGCGAAGGCCGCTCGAGAAGTGTGTGATTAGACCCGTATTTGCTGGCTGTCGAAGGAACAGGAGAGAAGACCAGGGAGGACCAAGGAGAAGCACTGCTCTTTCAGATACCCTACCCTCGTCTCATTATCTCGTCTCTATCCCTTAGAGCACATCCATCAAGAAGCCTAACCTTGTAGATCGTTACCATGGGCCGGTTAACTCTCTTTTCTGTGGATGATTGTGTGCATTGCGTCCGTTTGACGCAAGCGCTGAAGGACCACGAGATACCCTACACAGAGATCTCGTTGGCCACGCATCCCCATCGACGCCCCGACATGCTGAGCATCACGGATCGCTTGACGGTACCTCAAGTGTTCTTCAACGAGACTCACATTGGTGGAGCTGACGATACCTTCAAGGTACTGGAGAAGTGGTATCACATGGACCCAAGCAAATCGATCAGAGCTCAGTTTCACGAACTCGTCGCAGCGCAACCAGATCCCACGGATCCTCGTCTGGCACCCTCTACGGATGCTCCTGCCCAACCATCCAAGGCACCCACCAGGCCCCAAACAGACAAGCTCAAGTTACCCGACGGATCGTATTCCAGTGTTATCTCGGTCATGGAAAAACTCAAGAAGATTCTACCCTGTTCCTCCTGCAAGAGCAAACGCGTCATTTACAAACGCAGCTTTACGGGGGAGGAAGCGACCAAGGTATTCTTGAAAGACTTCAAACAAATCACCACGGAAGAGGAAGCGATTCGGTTTGGAGAGTACCTGCGACGGGCATCGATTCTGCATTCTCTCGTCGACGATACCACCGAATTCACTGCTTCGCACAAAACAATCTACCGACTTCAGTGCTTTATGACACCCAACATTCTCAACACATATCGAGTCTGGAACACGGTCGTGGACCACGATTACATGGCCATTCTAGGACGGCTCAAAGTCATGCTGGACAAGGTCGAAAAGGACAGCAACAGCAAAACCAACAGCAAGAGTATGACAAGCAAGAGTATGGCAGTCTTTGAAGAAGCCGTTTGTGAACTTCAACGAGTCGATCTCTCCCAACTGGATACCCCTTCCTCGCTCAAAGCATTCGGCATTAACGTGTACAATCTCATGATCAAATACGCCTTCTTTCGAGTTGGCATTGGGTCGTCGTCACGGGCACGCAGTGCTTTCTTCAATGGAGTCAAGTTCCAAATTGGATCCGAAGTCTTCAGCTTTCAAGATTGGGAGCACGGCTTGCTTCGTGCCAATCGAAAGGCACCCTACAGTATGAAGCACCAGTTTGGGCGCAAAGATCCAAGACTGGCCATGGCATTGCCCAATGTCGACTGTCGACTCCATTTCGCCCTAAATTGCGGCGCAAAGAGTTGTCCCCCTCAGCGAACGTTTACGGCTGATGGCGTTGAAGAAGAATTGCGCATCGTGTCAATGGCGTTCTGTGAAGACGACAGCAATGTGGAGATTGATGCCAAGCGGCGGATACTCTATCTCAACAAGATTATGAGTTGGTATCGAGTGGATTTCTGTGATTCGGAAAAGGAGCTGCCTGGCAAGTTGCTCGAGTACTTGCGGGGAGAAAAACGAGAAACACTGGAACGACTGCTGCAGAGTCGAAAGCCCATTACAGTGTCCTACAAAACGTACGATTGGAGCAACGATGGTGACTTTGCTGCCTTTGACAGTGCCGTTCTAAGAGCCGATGTTCAGCGGTTGATGGGGTCATTGAAGTTCAAAATCAAGAGAAAGAAGAGCAATGTCGGCTTGCCTGTGCTGGGAGAATCAACAGAGAGATCATGTACAGAACGTTCCTCCGGTGAAATCGCATCGTCCCTCTTAACGCCTTGTTTTAATTGAATTGAACTAAACTATTGTTGTATACTAGTGACCATCATACTCTGTCCTTGCTACCGGTGCGATCGGTTGCTTTCAATTACTACAAAGTTGTCCGCCGTAGCCGGGTCGCAGCCGTCTTTTAGGATGTATACTTATACAGCTATGCAGTGCACTTTGGTGTGCTACCGAGGATGGATGCAGAACAAAACAAGGCTGGGCACTGTCACGGGCAGGCGGGGTAGCCATCGACCCCTAAATAATCATACCGGTAGCGCTGCATCGTGTTGGAAATCTTGCGCTTCCCATTGATCAAACTCTGGCAACGAGTGAGTCGTCGCTTCGAATCTACAAAGACACAATCCAGCCATCGCTGTCCTCCATAATGATTTCTTCGTGGATCGGTACGGCGACTTCGGCATAATTGACAGTGCTTGATGCATTCGTTGGATCCCCACCCCGTCCCACTTCCGAACTTGCTGCGCTGGCCTCGTGGATTGCCTTGCTCTTCTTGCCTTTCCTCGAAGACGTCCCCTTCTTTGCCTGTTTGGCCTCCTTGGCCGCTACTTTTGCTGCTTCTTTCTCTATCTTTTTGGCCTCCTTAGCCGCTGCCTTTGCCGCGATAATAGCTGCCTTAGCTGCTTCTTTCTCTGCCTTTTTGGCCTCCTTGGCCGCTTCTTTTGCTGCGTCCCTAGCTGCCTTTGCTGCCTCTTTCTCTGCCCTTTTGGCCGCTGCTTTTGCTGCGATATNNNTCTTTCTCCGCCGTTTTGACCAGCTTGGCCGCTCCTCCCTCCACGGAATTTGATGCTGCCTTAATCTCTTTTTTTGCTGCAGCTTTAGCGGCTTCGGCCGCAGCCTGGGCTTCAGCTTTGGCTTTCTTCCTCTGTATTCCCTTGCCATACACCTTTTCCATGGCAGCTGCCAACACGTCAGGATCCATTACAACGGGTTCCGGGCGGTCGTTGATAGACAGGAAGGCCGTATCGGAAAGGCGGATGTTGCATTTGTTGTTTGGATCCTTCTCCACATACCCTTCCTGGACCAGGTTTCGCAAGCTATAAGAAAAGTTGTGTCCACCGTCGTGGATCCCAATCACAGCGGCAAGTTGTTTTCTCTGGCACGAACCATGTTTCAAGAGCAGGTCAAATATTTCAATTCCTCTGCCACCGTGGCCCTGGCAAACGACCTTCTTTATTCGTTCGTGGAGTTGCTCATTCGTCGTGGCTGGGGTGCTCAACGAAGCATGGAATTCCTTTTCTTCCGGCGTCATCAAGTGTTCCAAACCCTTCTCGGTCAACCTAAAGTCGGACGTAAACAATGTAGCACCGCTGGATTCAGCAAAGATGAGGCCATCATCGAACAGGGCTTTCCAGGCATTCTCCCACGTGTCGCTCGTCTTGCGTCCCTTCATTACATCTGCAAACGAAGCACTGGGGCTCTTTGGTTGCATGTGGATCTTTTTCATCTTGGCCAGGATTATGTCGGTTGGAGCTCCACTGCAGGGTTTATTCTTTTTCGCTGCTCCCTTCATGCGCTTGGCAGCGGATCCTTCGTTGGCCGTGCCCTCCTTCTTCCTCTTCTTCGATGAAACCTCTACAGCCGTGTGTTCTTGGTTCATGATTTCAACCAGAGTAATTCTGTTCTTCCTTGGGGCTGCCTTCTTGGGCTTGGCGTCGACTTCTTTCGTACTCTTCTTCGATGGAGCATCGCCTTCATCGCCCTTAGCTTTCGCGTTGGAGGCCGTGGCCTTGCGCTTCTGCCTAACCTTGGCCATGACCAGTTGTTTGTGTTGTGTTGACAGAAAGTGTCCGCTGCGGAAGTGCTTGAGAAAAGATTCTGAATTCTGAAGGAAAGGCTGTCAGTCAATCAATCAGCCTCGACGGTTGAGTGATTGTTTGCACGGATCGCCTCAATGTTCAACGCAGCTCCACGTCTAATGGATGCTAATAGACTGCAGACAAAGAACCGCAAAGACTTGGCGACAACTTGTGCTTGGCAACCATTTGGTTTCCTTGTCGCCGCGTCTCTTGTCGTTGATGCTTCTTGCCTTCTTGCCCAATGGTCTTGGCAAAAAGATCCAAAAACGATCTAAGTCTCTTATTCCCGCACATTTCAAAAAAAAGCATTATTGTCATTTAGCGCATGGGCCGCAATACCACACCTCGTCTGATTAGCAACCTAAAGTAGCGCACCGACGTAATACCTCCATCAGTACCAGTGTAGACTATCAATACGAAGCTTCGCCAAAGACACCGAACAAATGGTTTGTGAATGACAACGTTAGCTAGTATGGTGCTATACCGGTAGAGTTATTACGCCGATGGTGATGCCGGACTACTAAAGGATATGCCAGACACATTCGAAATGTCATCCAACAGGAGAGTCCCTTCGGATCCATCTATATCTGTATCCCCCTCCAACAGAGCGGAACTCCCCCGGATCCGCACAGCCATCTTCGGAATACAGTCCTGTCGGGAAGGCACCACAGGCGGAGACCGCGACCCTGCTCCAGCCCCGAGTCGTCGTGATCTGCTCGGTAACCATCGACCCACCCCACTGGCTTGTGATGAGCACATGGAACTTCCTCCTTCAACAGACGAAGCGTCCTTGCCGGACGAGGGGTCCTTGTCACTGCGAGTGGACGCAACCGGCTGCCTACTACATGTAGGGTGAGCCGTGCTGCGGACGCACTTTTGAAACTTCTTCACGTTGGGCACCAAGCAGGCCGCATCAAACACGACAAAGTCGCTCACTCCCAACGTCCAATCTTCGGCACCACTGGACATCTTCATGGTCTGATGATTCATCAGATACCGTTCCAGTCTGGCGCGACGAGGCCCAAAGAGGAAGTGTACCACCACTTGAGGAACCGATGAACCCGACTTACCGATAAAGTCGGACTTGTATCGTCGAAAGACTTGTGCCAGACGCATTTTGCTTTCGCAAATGTTGAAGGCCACATTGTCATCATCTTCACAAAACGCTTGTGTGACAAAGGCCAATTCCTCCTCAATGCCAGCAGCAGTGAACGTCTTGACGGGGGAACTTCTTCGCGACCGTGACCAACAGTGAATTCCAAAATGGATTCGACAATCTCTGGGAAATTTGCCAGTGACTGCCAATCGAGGATCCTTTTTGCCAAAGGCATGAGTCTTTGTGACGGGCGACTTGCTATTCCCCCGCAAGACTCCATCCACCCATTCCTGAAGCGAAAAGGTGAAACCACCTACTTGAAACTTTACTTGCTCAAACATTTTTGAACGGGAGCTCTCTGATGTGGGGATACCGACTTTCATGAACGAGTATTTCAGCATGAGGTTGAAGACATTCAGCGCAAACGCCTGTGTTGGAGCAGAGAACGCGAGTTAGCTCAGATACACTTGACACACAAGTAGGAACCGTACGTTGCAGCATCTAGCCACGGTACGGTATCTTACCATCATGGCAGGTCCTTCCAGTAAGGACAGATCTACTCGTTGTAGCTCACAGACGGCATCTTCAAACAAGGGATAGTCCGAGCACATGAAGGCGATCCTGTAGTTAAAAGTGCCTTCTTCTGTGATGATGGTGGCAAGAATCTTTCCAAAGATGTTGAGGATTCTGTGAAGTGCTTCTTCCGGATGCGGCGACGCTTGGACCGGCCACGTTCGGTAGGAATTCAGAATGTCTGGATTGTGAAAGCATTGCAACCTCCAAAAATGTGCCGAGGTATCTTTGAATTGATGGTCGTTGCAACTGTGTATAAAAAAGAGTTAGAGATAGACAAGACGATGAGTGATGCTTGCCATTCTTTTAATGTATTTCTGCACCGTTTCTTGAGCTACTTACACATGATGCATAATGTGGTTTCGGTGCAGGAGCCTACCAAAGCATTCTGCTTCTCGTCTGGAAATGTCGTAATGCTGTGCAAACGAGTTGATTACTTCTTCTGCGGTACAGCAGTTCTTGTACGTGGTAAAGTTCCATCGTCTCTGTGAGTAGTCCAGTACTACTTTCTTGAGTAGTTCGGTAGTTTCCAAGACGGTCAGAAGAGATCCATCCGGTGTCATGATGCGGGTGGTATCCGTGCTGCTACCGAACGTACTACAGCTGCTGCCACTGCTGCCACATGCCGACAATGGACCCCCAACGGGAGTATCGTTGCACTGGCATTCGTCCTCTTCACACCAGGTCGAGTCTGTTTCGTCACCTTCATGCTCCTCCATGATGGGGACCATGAATCGGGGGTTGACTGCGGCGCTCCCATTAGACTTGCGGCCTACTGCACGCTCCAACGTCTCAAGCGGCGACTCCATAGAGTCCTCTGTGAAGGAGGAGTGCCGGACAATGCGGTTGGAAAAGTCCCGCAAGTATGCCAAAGAGGCGTCGACTCCTCCAATCCATTGACTGTGGATAAAGAGCTGCGGTACCGAGACTTTTCCCGTGAGCTGAAGCAAGTCCTTGCGCTTCTGAGGGAACTTGGAGAGGGAGATATCCGTGTAGGGTAGCCGACATTCTTCCAGCGTCGTTGTTACCTGCTTGCAGTAAGGACAGTCCTCAACGGTGAAGACAGTTACAGGCCCAACCATGGTGGAGGGTAGGATGCTACCGGTATGTGGATAACACAAAGATAATACCACAGCACGCGGTTTGCTGACTGCTTGGCTACGATAATAGGTACTGGTAGAAGCTCCGGTAGACCAGCGCAGCGATTTCGATTGGGGCAGTCGCGGCCGGTTCAAAGGAGATTTTGATGCCGTTCTGCCGCTGAGAACCCTGTCAGCAGAATCTGAGAATCTGATTGATTTGACTCGACTCGATTCAGACGGTCGCCAGAATGCTCAGTTAGAGCAGAAAGTTGCAGTAATTGCAGCGTTGCAGCAGTTCTCAACTTTCAAGACCCCTTAAAAGCCAGGGACACCCACCTTTCAGAGGGCACCCAATGGTCATTGGAGTGGTGCATACTCTAGTACTGTATACTGTATGCATGTTGCATGTACTCCTACAGCGAGTTCGTATGGAGTGAGGAGTGAGTATTGAGCAAAGATGCAAGATTCTCCTGGCTCCATGCGGTGGACCAAAAGACACAATCCCACCTCCAACAGTCCACAGATCTGTACAGTACCTGTGTACATGGTGGTTGAGCTGTGGTTGGTGTACAGTCGTACAGTCGTGGTCTTGAATCTTGAAGGGTGTTAGGGTGCCTCGCTGTTCGCTGTAAGGAGAGTGAGTACATGTATGTAGCAGATCAAAGATCGAAGTGCCAGTGGTATTAATACCGTACATGACAACATTGTAACGTGTAAGTAACAGAAAGCAGAACCCCACAACCCACAACATACCACATAAAGCTCCACATAAGTACCACGTACCACCCCTATAGCCTATAGCTCCAGCATCCACAACAATTATGTCTTTGGAAAGTCATTGGTCACATACATGTACATGCATGAACCAGATGAACTTTCGAGTTCCAGTGGTCATGGAAAGAAAGCAGAATGCTTAATGAACATGCGAGGTAGTCCACCTGGAAAAGCCACTGTACATACTCTGGACTCTGCAGTACTATTAGAGTACTGAGTACAGGTAGGCCATAACAATTGAGTTATAGGAAAACTAGCTCTTTAAATCCAAGTTTCACGCTGAGTTCGTGCTCTTCTGTCCAATCAACTCTGCCATCTGCCATACTGAGTACGACTGTACGAGTACAAGTTACTCCCTACTAGCTACTCGGTACTCGGTACTGCGTGTACTCCCTAAGTGGCTACAAAGATCCCAAAGAGGTCAGCTTTAGCTAAGAGGTAAGAGGTCAATTGAACGGAAACACCACACACAACACGAGTTCAGAGTCACAATCGGCGAACGGCTTTCTAGTTCGGAAAGAAGTATTAAATAATGTTGTTGAAAAGGTCATTGAAGGAAGATTTAGAGAGAACAATAATGTTGGATCCAGGACATTTATTTTGCGCAGAAATCGGAAAAGCCGTTTGAGCTGTTGGAGACACCTAATATACTAGCTAGTCTAGCTATCTGTTGGAAACACGGAGACACCTACTAGCTACCTGGTAGCTTGTAGCTACATGTAGCTAGAGCTAGCAAGAGTCGGAGAGACTTTTCTAAACAAGCTACCGGCGCCTGCGGCACCGGAAGGAGCATCCACTCGACTCTCCCTGTCCCTTTGGAAGCAAAGCTCATCTGGCTGCTGCTCAGTCCAGCGTTTGGATCCCAGTAGTCCTGAAAAGGTGAATGTTAGTAGTTTTCCATAGAGGATCCGCTGTACTAACCAGCGATAACACTACTGCAGGCAGCAAGCAAGCTTATTTTTGATTTTTCAGTTATGAATCAAACATTATCAACCCAGTGTTGACATCTTTCTTGGGAAAGGGGCCCTCAGATGGTTGCACAAAGCTAGTAACCTTTTCGGCCGCTTCATCCAGTATCTGTTCTTCTTCTTTTGATAGTAACCAATCCAATGAATCATAATTCGACTGAACTTGTCGAACTGTCCGGGCACCTGGAATTGGGATCGACCCCTTGGCCCGAGCCCAGTTGATGGCAACCTGTGCCTTGGTAGCGCTGCCATGTTGCGATCCCACCTGATCCATGACGGTTAACAAATTGGCAAAGTCCGGTGTATCCTGTAGCCGATCAAACAACTTTTTGCGGGGTCCTTTTGGAGGATTGTCGCGTGTGTACTTTCCCGTCAACATACCCAATCCCAGGGGAGAATACGAGAGCACCTGGACTCCCAGTTCTCGGCAAGTTTCCATCAGCCCATTTTGCAACGGATGTGTGTACAAAAGGCTCAGTTGGATTTGGTTGCTAGCCAGTGGTATTCCTCGCTTGGCCAATGCGGCATGACAGGCTCTTGTAGCATCCACACCATAGTTTGACACCCCCACGGCCTTCACCAATCCTCTTTCATAGGCTTCTGCCAGCCCATCCCAATACTCTTCATTGGACCAGGCGTTTGGGAAGTGTATCTGGTATAAGTCAATTGGTTGGCCTCCCAATCGCTTTTGAGAAGCTTCACATGCCTTGAGAACGTTTTCCGGCTTGGTTCTGGTGGGAAGTGCGGCAAACTTGGTGGCAATCTGAACCTGTTTGCCCTCTGGTATACTCTTGGAAAACTCGCCCAAGAGTGACTCTGAACGTCCAAAGCCATAGAGTTCAGCCGTATCAAACAAAGTGGTTGATGTCTTGGAGTTTGCCACGGCATAATCAAAGACTCGTTGGAGTTCCTGGTCTTCTTTCTTATCGTAACCCCAAAAGAAACTGTCTCCCCAAGCCCAGGCACCTAGACCTAGGGGAGGTAGTTTCAAGGTTGCAGCTGCATCGTCTGCTGCCAGCGCTGAAGAGGGCGTCCACAGACCAGCCGTAGCTGCAGTAGTACCAGCCGTAGCAGCTAAGAAGTCTCGGCGGGAGAAACCATCGTCCGCACCGACATCCTCCTTCGCCATGGAAACGCTGACACTGAACTCACACGTCTGTCTTCCATGGTTGGCGGCCAGTGGGTGGGTCAATCCAAACGCGGAAACCGACCATTTTGCAGCCGCTGCTGTGGCGACGAGGAACAACGAGGTGGACAACTTCATCAACCTGTCTTAGCTTTCGCACTGCTTTTGTTATATGTTTTGGGTTGTGGGCATGGACGGAATGCTGATGTTTTGGTTGACGCTCCCAATGACGCCATCAACCAAACAACAACAAAAAGATCGAAGATCTAAAGAAAAGGATGACGTCACACACTGTTACCTGAAGTCAAGTCGAGTCGAGTCGAGTCGAGTCAGTCGAGCGCAGCGTTTTCCAGGCAAACCCTCGATTTAGATCGCACCAGTAGCATACTAGTATCTCAAACCCGCCTCCCTCCTTTCGTCCTTGCAACTACCAACACTTTGCGCTCTCATTGAGCCGTATTGCAATCAATCATCTCGTGGTGCAACCATGTCCCACCTTCTTGTCGTCGAGCGCTTTGTAGTGCAAGATACATGGAACGAGGCAGACGATGTCGAACTGCGAGACTACCTCGAGTCATTGGGAGGGACCACCACCGTGGAATACTGGAGTGAAGGCCGTATTCTCCAGGGAGACATCGTGGAGTCGCCGAACACTATTGTTCAAAAGCTGCTACTGGTAGCATCGAGCGATGTGGTTTCATCATATCCACCCGAATTGAGTCGTTTCCTGAGCAAGTCACCTTGAAAGACCTGCAGATGGGAGCACGTCGACAAGAATTGCCATACTTTTGCAAGCTGGCCGGTTCCAACAAGCAAGTAGCAGCTCGCGTGGTTCGGTCGCGCCTTGACGAGAGCAAGTTCTGTGAACAAGTATGCTCGGTGTTGTTGTCATCCGACAATGATAACACTGAAAACGATGACAAGATCATTTTCTACGTGACGAGTGTTGTGGACTTTGTGAGCGAGTGGCGGCTCTTTTTGGGAGACGGCAAGGTGTGGGGTTGCCAAGAGTACAGCGAGTACATGGTAGGCCGTCGACTCAGCAACCATGATCATCGTGATGGAAGAAGAATGCTGGAAATCAAGGACGTGAAGGGAGGCGTCCCGCAAGATATTGTTGACTCGGTTCTTGCAGCGTCCAGCTCAATAGGCTTTGTAGTGGCAGACGTTGGCTTGACCTCAGAGGGAAAGTGGTGTCTTGTGGAGTGCAATCCACCGTTCGCTTTGAGCTCATACGGCTTGCCGGTTGATCTGTATGTGCAGTATTGCGTTGCCGCTTGGAAGAGCGTCCAAGCAGCTGTCCAAACTCAGAAAGAGGGGCGTAAGTACCGGTAGTACATGAACATGTACCGTAGCAGCCAGCCTACGGAAAAGAATACATGTAGAGCTGAAATTTGGAGTTCCATTATGATGTTCCAATAGATACTAATACCAATTTAAACGATCCGCCTCAAATGGCTTGCAGCAAGAATAGCTCTTTTGAAGAATATGTATTTCCAACCATCAGGCGCCTCTCTCACCGACCCACCAAAGAGAACTGGTCGTGGTCGTCTGTCGTGGAGAATGAGGTGGGCGTGGTGAGCTCGCGTGGATGGACTTGGTGCTTGTGAAACCGTTGACATCACCGACCATTCCCATCCATCATCCCAAACAAAAAGAGCAAACACCAAACACCAAACACCATGACGACTCGCCGCTATTCTGCTCCCTTCCACACACGGATAAAGAACACGATATCAGATGTAGCTGAGTGCTGTTATCGCCAAGGTCTTCGTGTGGTCAGACCCTTGCGGTATTGGAATTGGCTGTCTCTGCTGAGATTCGCCCACGCTACGCTGCTCCTGCACGGTTTTGCCGTCTTTTTCTTGACCAACCGACTGCTAAAGAACGATTCTACTCCGCCATACAGTGGCAGCAGTACTGTAGCGGCAGCAGGAGCTGCCAGTGGCAGTAGTATCATGTTCTTTCGAAGAATTCCCTGGCTCCGCCATTTGCCTCCCCGCAACCCCCACGACGCTTCATTACAGCTGAGTTGGTTCGCTTATTGCGTGATTGGTGGTGGATTTCCTTTCTATGCGGTGCGACATCCCAATCCAGCCACGGCAACTGGATTCTTCCGGGCATACCTTCATCCATCTGTCTATTGGGGATTTCTGGGTGTCTACAAAATAGTCTGGAGCACCTACCAAGCCGTCCGCGTAGCATCCTTTTTGACAGATCCACGCTCCACTGCCAGCAATTACAAATGGCTGTTTCTTCCTACCAAAACCATTCTGCCCTATATTCAGAGAGAACGTATTTTACAGTTACAAAATCTTCGTTACCAGCACCAATGGAGTATCATTCAAAAAGAATTGGATGATCCCATCAATCAACGCGAAATCAAAGCACTACGCATTGACAACCGATGGGTAGCCATGGGGCCTTTGGGGTCAGCCATTCAGGATATTCTGGATGAAGCCCGGGAACTTGTGCTGCTCAGACCCAATCAAGTCATTTCCTTCTTCGAACGTCTAGGAAGATCTTTCCATGCATTAGAGGAAATTTCTGTGGCCATGACCCTCTCCTTGCCCCTAGCAGCCATCAATCAACTCTTAGAATCGGCTCCTAATCTATCCTATTTGCGACTGGATGGAGTGGCATTTTCCGTGCATGATCTACAACCTGATTTGCTAGAGTTTGGAAGATCATTGCATGGGCTAGTCTGGCATTTGCAGGGTGATGGGGACAACAATAGCAACAACAACGGAAGGTCCTGTTTGGCACTCAAGACGTTGAAGTTGGAACACTGCCGATTGGAAAATGATGAACCCGATCCACAGCTTCGACAACGCTACAGTATGGATCTATTGTTGGCACCGGCCATTTACGCCGCCTTGATGCCGCCCACCCGTCTGCGTTTGCAGCATTTGACGCTTTGGGTCAAGTGCCAGAGAATTTCAGCCTTGGAATTGGCCGTGGCGCTTCGTGACAATACGTCCTTGAAATCGTTGGATTTGTATTTCACACGCGACAAGAGCAGTGAAGTGGATGAGGATGGCAATAATAGCGATGTGGAAGAAGATCCAGCAGAATGGGTTGTCTTACCCTTGGCGCAAGTGTTGCAGCATCGCAACACTACTCTTACCAAGCTATCCCTGCAATTACCCACTGGTCTGTACCGTGGTGGATACAGCCATCGAGCTTTGCGGAGAATGATGGTGCACAATGAGACTCTTCAAGAGTTGCACGTGATTCGAGTGGACCGACAAAAGCGCATTCGAATTCCCGAAGTGGACTTTTATTTGCATCTCAATCAACTTGGTCGTCGAGAGTTTCGAATCGAATGTGCCGCCGGTGATTGCCATGATTGTGGCAACGAACTCTATCAGGCAACATTGAAACGTTGGGTGGAAAGTTTGATTCAGGAACGACGCAATACTGCCGTGGTATATTACTTTTTGTCCCTCAATCCATCGTTGCTGTTACCATCCATTGGTAGAAGTCGCCGTGAGGGGCGACGCTAGAAGCAGAAATCAGCACCAGTGATGCTACATGTAGGACTAAGGTGCAACAAAAAAGAAACCCAATACCAGCCACGCCGGTATGAGTTCAAACATGCCATGTTCCTTCTCGAAGTTCATCTGCATCATCCATCTCTTCCATAACAAGGAATGATTCGTTGAACGTCCTGAGTCGAAATGCCTGCGTGAATCGTTCTAGGAATCTTTGATTTGCTGCCTCCAAGTTTGGCTGCACGTATTTCGTCCAGCCTGTGACCATCGGGTGTTATCCGC
Source organism: Seminavis robusta (assembly GCA_903772945.1). Classification (NCBI taxonomy): domain Eukaryota; phylum Bacillariophyta; class Bacillariophyceae; order Naviculales; family Naviculaceae; genus Seminavis; species Seminavis robusta. Next base: position 45,200 of record CAICTM010000663.1, read on the forward strand.
CGTCGTTTCCCTCCCTGAAGGATAAACAAAGAAGCAACCCAGGAAAGAGTCGTATGGCCTTCTGGATGTAAAAACGCCCACTTTCCATTTCATCCAGAATCGAATCTCAGAATCCCGTCGAAATTGATGACGCATACCATTGGCTTTTGGATTTCCATATCTCAAACCTATTTTCCATCATGGCAATCTGAACTGCCTCCAGTGCCTCTGAACTGCCTCCAGTTCCGAGGCAAGCCTGGGCCATCCTACCGGTAGGTCTACAATGGCATGTTTGACCTCCTTGCCTCGTCCTTGCTGGTCTCATTCGCGATGTTGACAAATTCCCGTTTCCCTCACCGCATGCTTCCTCCGCTTCGCCTGCTTCTGCCTCTCCTCCGGCTCCTGCTTCCACCTCCTTCGGCTTGACGAGGTCCGTTTCGAGAACACCCACTAACCTCACTGACCTCATGCACAGGTTCGCCAACGTCAGGAAGTGTCGGACGGAAGGTACCGGTACAGTACCGGCATGAGAGTGGTGTGTGTACTGGTAGCGAGGAAGCCCGGAAAGTGCGTTTCGAAAGAAGAATCGCGTGCTAACTGGAAGGCATCCATGCTGTCTTGGTTGCCAGCTGAGAAAAGACCCCTCTTGTAGCGAAATCCGCAGGCATTTCAATAGTCGCTTGAGTTTTGGCAACGCAACAGAAAAGATTTTTTTGACTCCCGAGCTTGAAGTGTGATCGCTTCACAGTTCCGTTGCCCGTGCCCTAGGTACCGGTACCGTAAGCTTCCATGGCAGACGAAATAAATGCTTCGAATACTGTGGCGACGACGTCAAAGGAGCAACAGCACCTTATCACCTTATCGGCGCATTCTTGAACGTCCCGCTATCGGTCGCAGCAACTGTGTCTTGGATCTTCGTGCACGAATAGTACACTGTGACTTCAATTTTGAGGCAGGAGTCCCCTCGCACCAACCTCTCATCGGAAGTTCCAGCCCCCACAATTTGCTCCCATCACAAGTCTAAAACAAACTCGTACTCAGCAACCATAATCAACAATGGCGTTCATCAACAACAACATCATGACCAACAAACTTACCACCGCTTCCAAAACGACGACGAAGAACAACAACGACGAAAAGCTTGCATCGTTTGGAGACCTCCCTGAAGAGTTGATGCAGCATGTCCTAAGTTATGCGGATGTCCCAACACTGGGTGCATGTGCAATGGCTTCCAAAGGCCTCAGCCAACTGACCAAGAGAGACGCCGTGTGGGCCGTGCACTTGAAGGCACTTCTCAAGAAGCTATACGACGAAAACATGGATGTCCCCTACATGCTCTCCGAGACAGAGTCGCCCAAGTCAACCCAGTTCCTTGACTTCCTCAAGGTGCTCTGTTCGGAGATGGGCAAATCGCCATCATGGGACACAAACGTTGACAGACACTTTTGCTCCTGGTTGGCCGCTTTGGACTTGGATCGATCGGAGGTGCTTTCCAACCTATTCCACGGACTCTTCGTGGCTGATGTCTCGTCTTCTCGTGAATACTACAAGCTTGTTGGATCATGGGCCGTTGTTGGCTACGAAAACTCACGCAACCAGTTGGGCTTTTGCCGCTGTCCCATGTGCCCCTGCTACTACAACTGGGACGAAGATGGAGCCCTTGACGATTTGCCTGCCATCCGCTTGTTTCGTCCTGAACTTTTGGCTCGATGTGGAGGTGTTGAAAAATGCTTTCGGACTAGCTAGCTCAGCCGCATCGATTCTTTCCACCAACAACGCACTCTTTTTGTGTTGGCTCACTTGTTTAGCCATCATTAGCAGCAGGAAAACATAGTAATTAATATTGATAATCCCATAGATCACCATTATCAATACGCGATGCGATACGAAACGACGCCGCTGGTCCTAGCTTCTGGTAGTGCTCACAGAGGATTACGCAGTTCCTGCCGTACTCAAACTAGTTGACGTTTGCTGGGTCGTGGCTTCCCCGGTGGGCAATTCAAACTCTGGGCTTTTGGTTTCGGCATCAGGTGGCTTGGCTTCACATCCTCCTGCTTCGGATGGATACTCTGACAAGCACTCCACCTATCTTCTTCCGAGCTGGCTAGACTACCGTATCCCGGCACAGTTTTGTTGTTCAATCGTATTGAGGCATCAGATTGATTCGCCCCAGAAGGCTGCAATCTTATCATCGTCATGAAATTGCTTTTTGTCGTGTGGATTCTGGAACGTGCGGTGAAACAGTGGCCACCTGCACTGCAACAAAAGGGCACGATGCCATGGAAGAGATGCCAAGGAGACGACGCTAGCACTCCTCTGTTCTCGTTCGTTTAGCGGTATTGACGCGGATTGCTGCGACGACAACATGCTTCAGGTGAAATTCCAGAAGTGGTAACATTATCGAGTTGCATTCCCTGGACGCTCATTGTGTCCAATACATGAGTCGAGTCAAGTCGAGTCTGCCTGAAACTGCTCGGATGAAGTAGGTGTTTCTGCACAAAAGGACTGGAGATGCGTACGCATGTGAGAATTGTATCTCCAAGAATTGTATCACCGTTATGACTCGTATGATTCCAACGAAAGAAGCAAAAGAACATTGCGTTCCGACAATCAAGTCATGGAAACAGCCTTAAGGACGGCGAGAAATGAAACGACAAGGACAGGACCTGCAGAACGCAAGCCACAAACATCCGCACCCTTTCGCGTTCCTTTACCAATGTGTCTGGGCTCTCCCCTTATGAAGTTATGGAATAGAACGTAATGGTCCTTGTTCCAAGAAAAGGAGCGCAATGATCACTGGGTAACAAACCAAAGCAAACACACCCGGCAAGGACGAATCCAATGCAGGTGTAACTTGACGCGCATTTGACTCACCTGGATGCCTGCAAGCACCAGGGGTTGGTTTGCTTTTCCTGTATTCGATTCAATTCAGTCTCTTGCCAGTCTGCTCTGATGAAGTAAATACTTGAGCACAAAACGAAGGACTGGAGATGAGTATGCATGTGAGAATTGTATCACCGTTATGACTCGTATGATTCCAACGAAAGAAGCAAAGAACATTGCGTTCCGACAATCAAGTCATGGAAATCAGCCTTAAGGACGGCGAGAAATGAAAGGACAAGGACAGGACCAGCAGAACGCAAGCCACAAAACATCCACAACCTTTCGCGTTCCTTTACCAATTTGTCTGGGCTCTCCCCTTATGAAGTTATGGAAATAGAACGCAATGGTCCGTGTTCCAAGAAAAGGAGCGCAATGATCACTGGGTAACAAACCAAAGCAAACACACCCGGCTAGACGATAGTGACCAATCCAACGCAGATGATAAATTGAAGTGCATTTGACTCTCACCTTGATGCCTGCAATCACCAGAGTTGGAACGCTTTGCCTGTACTCAATTCAGCCTCATTCCACACTGCTCCGATGAAGTAGGTGTTTCTGCACAAAAGAAGGACTGGAGATGAGTATGCATGTGAGAATTGTATCACCGTTATGACTCGTATGATTCCAACGAAAGAAGCAAAAGAACATTGCGTTCCGACAATCAAGTCATGGAAATCAGCCTTAAGGACGGCGAGAAATGAAAGGACAAGGACAGGACCAGCAGAACGCAAGCCACAAAACATCCACAACCTTTCGCGTTCCTTTACCAATGTGTCTGGGCTCTCCCCTTATGAAGTTATGGAAATAGAACGCAATGGTCCTTGTTCCAAGAAAAGGAGCGCAATGATCACTGGGTAACAAACCAAAGCAAACACACCCGGCTAGACGATAGTGACCAATCCAACGCAGATGATAAATTGAAGTGCATTTGACTCTCACCTTGATGCCTGCAATCACCAGAGTTGGAACGCTTTGCCTGTACTCAATTCAGCCTCATTCCACACTGCTCCGATGAAGTAGGTGTTTCTGCACAAAAGAAGGACTGGAGATGAGTATGCATGTGAGAACTGTATCACCGTTATGACTCGTATGATTCCAACGAAAGAAGCAAAAGAAAACATTGCGTTCCGACAATCAAGTCATGGGAATCAGCCTTAAGGACGGCGAGAAATGAAAGGACAAGGACAGGACCTGCAGAACGCAAGCCACAAACATCGACAACCTTTCGCGTTCCTTTACCAATGTGTCTGGGCTCTCCCCTTATGAAGCTATGGAAATAGAACGCAATGGTCCTTGTTCCAAGAAAAGGAGCGCAATGATCACTGGGTAACAAACCAAAGCAAACACACCCAACCAGACGATAGTGACCAATCCAACGCAGATGATAAATTGATGTGCATTCCACTCTCACCTTGATGTCTGCAAGCAACAGGGGATGGTTTGCTCTTCCTGTATTCGAAGTGATTCAGTTCAGCCTTGCCACTCGTCCACCCAGAGAGCGATGGAATGTGGATTGATTTCATCCCCCCTCTCTTGATAAGGTTAACTTGACCGTTGGCCCTGCAATACACTTTCTAGCTAGGTGTGCAAGATTTGATGACAAAGTTCAAGAGTCGTCTTCTTTGGAACCACCAATATACCGTGGTCGTTTTTGGAGTTGGGTATCCTGAAAAATTCCCGAAGAATCCATGGCTGCGACTTCCGCTTTAATCTTTTTGACCCCCCGTAAATCTTGTTCTGTTTGAGACGATAAAAAGGCACTCCGTTGCATTTCCGCATGACCTTGCCCAAATCGTCTGGATTGAGATCGTTGTGATTCTCCACTTTCCGTACGAGTAGGGACTGTGGCTGGCGGAGGTGGCATGTCGAAATTGTAGTATAGCGGTAAATTGGGTGTATGACTAGTGCCTTGTTGTCTGGGAGGATGCTGATTGTGAAAGGGGTGACTGCTTTGGTTGTTATTTGCAGGAAGATTGCGGTGGCTGTTGTAGTCGAGTTGATTGTCGTTCTCTGTCACATACTCCATGTCTACTACTTCAGTGGCCTCTTCAGTTGCACTCGATTGGGCCATACTGGACTGTTTTGGGTATCAGAATGATGAATCCACTTCCTCTGGAACTGATAATGGTAGCGAAGCGCAAATAATGAGCCCGACCAAGTCGACCACAAGACTAGATCCGGGCAGATCAGAGTCCCAGTCGATCGGTTATGCTGGGAAAACACAGGGCGTCAAGGTCCAACTTCCCTGCCACCGAGCGAGAGTCTCAAGGGACCACTGCAACACCGATTGCTATTGCCACTAAAGCTAGCTACTGGTAGCCACCTCCAGCGAGATAATTGGCTACAATTCAGCAGCCGCACGTTCGTCAAAGCCAGTCAAAACAGCCATGAAAGACGAAAGACTGCAGCTCTTGTTGGCGAAGTAGACAAGTCTCAGGAACTCCAAGGCCTAGGAGCCTTCGAGGAAATTTCAGTGTATCTCGTAAAACCTTTGCACCTCTGGTATCGAAAGCTTTATTTTAAAATTGACTTATACTAGTAGATCCATGAGTAATGATTTTTTACAGCACAGACCACAGAGCTGCCCCATTTCATTGGTCTGTCTCATGAGAGCTCCCATGACTGTGCATACTAGTACATGTATGTAGTGTTGCCCTACTCTAGCTGGCATTGGGCCACTCAGAGGCCCAGGTTGCAGTCAAGCTAGAAAAGCAATTGGCACCTTTTGCCAGGCAGGGTAGATCAGACGACTCTACCTAGAGAGTTTCCCTGGCCTCCTAGCCATCTGCCGGTGCCGCGTCAGCTCCCAGGATGAGATGTCATGGGCAGGGCAGTGTCTCATAGTACTATCTAGATATGGCTAAGCACAGAGACGGTGTATCCCTCCACGTGCGTGTTGGGCTGATAGTAATGGTGGTGGGAGGTGGATGAATTACACCTGACTGCTGGATCCCAAGCATTGAACTGGGGGCTGCCAGGGTGGGATAGGTGTGTGGTGGGCTTCGCGAGCAAACACCACGGTCGTCCATCCTGGCTGTTGATCGGAGCAAGTGAGCGGATCAGCAGCCACTGTCGGCTACTCACTCCTACCGAGCACTATCTGCAGTAGCAACAAGTCTATGCCAAGGGCAAATGTGGTATCTATATTGCTCTGCTTGGAAGTGTCGAGTCATGGCGTGAGCGACCTCTAACCTTGTTTGATTGGCTTGCAATTCATTCTCTTGAAGTGTAAGCAACCGGAGGACGGCCCGACTGCGTACATAGTGACATCTATATCATGAATTATATCTACTTTATCTATCAGCTGGATCTGCGTTTGGACTAACCTAATCCATCGTCCACCTCACTCAATTAATTAGGCCACTACAGCCGCAGAGGGTCGTTTCAGTGATTTCTTGGTGGCAACACTACCGGTAGCTTCCATCATGGCGTCAACCTGCTTGAAATTGAGCAACTCTTGCTCGACCATACCAGCAAAGTCCTTTAGGAGCGTCTTTTGGTGGTCATCGATTTCCCGGGGGCGCTGGTCAATCAGACACAAGGTACCGATCCTATGCTTGGCTTCATCCACACCACTGTCAATGTTTGGGATTTTGAGAGGGCATCCACAGTAGAACCGGATCTTCAAGCCATCGACATCTGACACGAGCGGATTGTCGGCAAAGCGTTCGTCCTGCGTAGCATCCGGAACTACGAGTATCTTGTCGCTCAGAATGGCATGACCACAGAAGGAAATGTCTCTGCCCGTTTCCGAGGGCTTTTCTTTGCCGCCTCCTGGTATGGGGCAATGCCATGCCGACGACTTGAACCACTGGCGATTGGTGTCCACCAAGCTGATCAACACAAGAGGCATGTCAAACACCTTGGAGCACAAGCTCGTGATTCGATCAAACCGCTTCTCTGGAGCAGTATCCAGAACTCGCAAGGCCCACAAAGCCTTCACGCGAGCTCCTTCGTTGTCCGGAATGACGGGGGGCACCCATCGACAAGTTCTCCTGGCAATACCCATTCGGATCCGTGTGCGGATGTAGGACTGTTTGAAGGGCTCCACCACCCAATCTGTCACACCTGCGCTGTCGCCTTGTGATTTGATTGCCTCCAAGGTGGCCTGGTTCGGTACGGTGACGAGGTAGGGGACAGCATGTCCCCATTCGCCTCCGTTGAGTCGAACGCGCTTGCAGTTTTCAATCATGCAGTTAGTGCTTTGGCTGTCGCCAGTATGGCGAACCAGGACCAGAGATGGTTGCCGTTTCAAAACGCGGTCGACAAATGATTCATCATCTTTAACATAGACAGCGTCAACTCCATCCGCCTGCAAACCTTCAAAGGAATCACGAGATGGATGGCTAATCACCACCTCTTGGGGCGTTGCCAGTTGCTGTACAAAGGCGCTTCCTTTGCTGGTTTCGTTGTGGGTTTTGCTTGGTTGAACATCATCTTCAATATCCACAATGACTGCTGGCTTTGTGGATTCCGACACTCCTTGCGAAAAATGGGGCTTTCCCTCGCTGTTCTCTAGCTTCATTGTGGAGTTGTCAGAGGCCGCAATGACCTGTAGCGTTCCATTGGCTGCCTTGACACGGTCCTGTGCCATTTGGAGAATCTCATCTACCTGATCATCTGTGCGGTTTGGATCGTGATGGAACAAGGCTAGCTTCTTTACACCCACTGCCAAGCACATGTCCACAACGTATTCTACCGTGGCGTGCCCGTATCCTTCTGTTTTGTGGTACTCAGAAGCAACGTATTGGGTATCATGAATGAGGAGGTCAACCCCGGCAAAGAAGTCTGCATGCTTGTCATCAGGTGTGATGACTGTACTGTTTTCCTTTCGCTGATACCCCTTGACCGCCATTGTACGATCGTAGGGTTCGTGGTCTGTGCAATAGGCAATGGTGGTGCCATCGGATGCCTCCAGGCGATAGCCGAGAGTCAAGACGTTGTGGTTCAAGTACTGTGTGGCCACATGGATGTCTCCCACTTGCAACTCTCCTTCTTTCAAGTCACGGTAACTGATGTTGGCCTCCAGATTGTCGATGGAGAGAGGAAAGAACTCATGAGACATTTGGCTGGAGAGCTTTTCTTTGATGGTATTCGAAAACCCTCCCGGGGCATGGACATTCCATTCCGATCCCTTGATGAAGAACGGGGCAAAGAAGGGGAATCCTTGGATGTGATCCCAGTGCGTGTGAGACAGGAGAATGTGTTGGTTGGTCAGCTTTCCTTTCTTTACCAACTTTTGGCCCAGATCGTAGGCACCTGAGCCCATATCAAGGACAATCCGAGTCGATTCCGTCTCGACTTCGACACAACTAGTGTTGCCTCCATAGCGGATCAAGTCCTTGTGAGAGCGAGCGATGGAGCCACGGCAACCCCAAATGGATACAATCATGGTCGAATTCTTGAATTAAGTGCAACCGATGTGAGAGCAGCGTTAAGGTCGCAGGAAGGGGAGTATTTTGACAACAGGAGGATGTAAGCGCTTGGAGCAACAATCAAATAAATGGGAACGAGACAGAAAAGCTGCTGTGCTGTTGCTACTCTACTGAACTCAGAGAAGAGTTTGAATGGACGAAGACAGAAATGCTGCATCAAATCCAGCAACAATGCAGCCCCTTGTTGAGGTGGGGTTGCTTTGCTGCTTTGAGAGTCCAACACCGGTACGGTAGCTATCCTGCTCTATCTGGAAGGCACCAGGTTTTAGCCGTAACCCTACTTCAACCCTAGAAAATTTCGGATTTTCAATAGTCGCGCTGGATCGCCGAAAGTCGTTCTGAAGTCGCGCACCGCGACTATACCACGACTTTTCGGCGCGACGAGAACGACTATCGCGACTATAGCGCGACTATAGAACGACTATATTGGTCAACTCATTCGACGGACTATATTGGTCAACTCATTTTTCCGACCGTGGAACTGCACAATGGCGGCCATGGCACAACAACAGCAGCAACCGTTCCTTATACCACCTTCCTACATTCTAAGGGAGGGTCTGAAGGCTTGCAATGTAGACGAGAAGACCCAGGCGAGGCGCCTCACGAGTACAAATGTTAGACAGT